>JAUZSU010147890.1:0-14866 GCA_034780255.1 Parotocinclus maculicauda
CATTCTTATTATACGTCGTGGGGTACACCTATCCCGCATACTGGGTCCTAATTAAAATACTACCTGCTATCATAACACCAATGACAGTAAGTTTCGAGTATGGATGCCTGTGGCGAGCGCTTCTGTCCTGTCTTTACTATCGAGTGACGCACTGCCACAACTGCTGGTGAGATGGAGGAGTATCTACATGCCTGTGATGATGTCAAGGCGCCAGACACATCACTAATAGTTCATCGTCCCTCCTCAACCCTTGTGACGTTGTTAAATTAGCCTGGCCTACCAATCCTATGAGTACACGTGTATATAGAAGGCACCAAGTGAAGTTTCCCAGAAGGGGGAGGGGGTTAGCTGAGTAACTCCCAGGGGAATCTGTGGTGAAACTATTATTAATGAGCTCATGTACTTTTGTGTAGACTTGTTGGTGCACCAAACTTGTATAACTGTTGATGTTGTTAAAATGCTGTAATGACTCTTTCTGTTACTGGCAGAGTGATCCACTCCAGGAAGGGGAGGGGTGAGCACTTTATAACCGGTGGCATGATGGACAATGGGGGGGAAGTTATGTGGGGCAGATGTAGGCCCTAGGGGCGTATTGAGCTATCTGTGATGCTCATTCGTTTTAAACCTCTCATGTTTTAAAATGTATTGTTGTATTATCACCGAGCACTGATTGAATAAAGGCATCTCATTACGGAATTTATCTGGACTGTCGCCTTGCTCATTTAACTGGCGCCTCTGTGAGCCGCCTCGGTACACCTCACCACAATGCATAGCTTCAAAATCTGGGAGCAATCACTGGATAGCATACAGTTTCCCCTTCAATGCCCAACTATATCTCCTCTTGCATCTAGGCTAGAAGCAGCCCAACAGGGTAACTAGACTCCTTTCATTTGTACAGTTTTACCTAATAAATGTTTCTTTCCACTCTAATATTGTAATCATTTAAATATATATTCGTTACACTCATATTCCAACTACTCTTCTTGGTGAGGTTTTTAGACGAATGCTAAAACAAATCAATTGATTTGCACAGCATTATAAATACATTGGTTACATAAATTAGGGGATATTTCAAAAATAAAATATCCCCTAATTTTTGTGAGCAGTACAGCTCAGAACGTTAATGTATTTACACTTAGTCTGACATCAAGACGAGAATGTTCAATAAACCCTAACTGTACTTTGAATTAAGAAAGCGCAATACAAGCAGTCGTGTTCTAATTTCCCTGTTCTAATCTCATGTTCCACAGAATCCTAAGATTCCTGTCATGACTTCTGTATGACAGGACTGGAACTTAATGTGGTTTTCTCCTGCGGCCCATTCACCTCAAGATGTTTTTAATATTATATATTATAGCTGTAAAGACTTATCAGCATGAACAAGGTGCCTCTGCCCACACAGCTGTCACTCACTAGATGTTCCCTACATTATGTACTACATAACTCTGGAAATCTTCAGAATTATTGACACCTTTGACTTCTAACCAGTTATGCTATTTGCCATTCTAAAACCACTACACATTTATATGCTGAATCACCCCCTGAGGATTATTCTTAATTGTCTCATTTTGCAATGAAATAGCCATTCCTTTATCCTGCCCTATTTTAATAGACAGTAGGGAAAAAAATAAAGAAAGAAGATGATGAAGAAAATCAATTTTCTTTTAACTTCTGCAGACAGTCCGTTTTCAATTAAATAGAGCGGCTCTTCATTCTTAACGATAAAGGAGTATGACACCTCTGCAGGCCAAGCTGACTGTCAGGGTAGCGTCTGTGTCCAAATTATTTTCGGAAAGAAATAATTTGTGAAATAGGATGAATTTAAATAGTGGAAAAA
The DNA here is from genome assembly GCA_034780255.1 of Parotocinclus maculicauda. Lineage (NCBI taxonomy): Eukaryota > Metazoa > Chordata > Actinopteri > Siluriformes > Loricariidae > Parotocinclus > Parotocinclus maculicauda. The sequence continues at coordinate 1,838 of JAUZSU010147890.1, forward strand.
ACACATTTATTTTAATTGTCATTGAGATTTCTTCACGATCGCCTTACATTAACATAGATATTACATCTATAATCACAATCAACACTTCTACAGCTCTGTGGTTAGCTTCACTGCACACACACACACACATTTACACCATGTGTGATGTGCCAGACGTGTCGAGTAGCCCTGTTTCATTTAAGTAGTCCCTCTCATAACTAATAGATCAGTGTCAGAGTTATAATGGTGTATCTGAAGATATCAGCAGCTTTTCTACATCAATTAACCCAAGCTTGTTTTAATAAGCAAATCTGCACTTAACATAAACTGTAAAGGAACAGAGACAAAGAACAAGAACAAAGTGCAAATGAGCAACAAAAAGCCCACCGAGGTGCCGATCAGTTGCAGTTCATTCAAGGTCATGTTGCCGTTGTCCATATGCCATGAACACAAACGCTGCTTTTATCTAATAGCCTTAATATCCTGACCTGCACATTTAGTTATTTACCTAGCTTTAATCTCTTTTTATAAGAACAATAATAATATTACACTATATAGATCTACTTAATGTATACTAGTATCTAGTTATAGACTTAAAAGGTAAAAAAGGTAAGCTGTCTGTTGCTTCATGTGTCATCAGTATTTATGTAAGTCCTAAAATACAAATCAGCTAAGGCATTAATGCATTATGTGTCAAAACAATGCAGACAAGGATCTCCTGGTCCAGGGTTTCCCAGCAGACCATTCAATAGAGTGTTAAAAATGCCCGTTTGGAACTCCGTGGTAAAGGATTTATTCTGCAGCCGGATAATGGCCCATACATTCACACTCACACCCATACACACTTTTGTTCACACACAATCAAACCATTTACAGGCAGCATCTCATATAAAGAAACCCATAGTTTTACTGTGGAACTGCAGATGAACTATACTGCTCACAAAAATCACAATAAAATATCCCTTTTTTTGTGAGCAGTGTAGTTTGATAGAATTTTAAAAATAAAACAAAAAATGAACCCAATCAGTCTTTTTTTAACACATCAGACAAAGATGCACCATGATTGGTCAAACAAAAAAAACCTAATTATTGGGAGAGAGACAATCTTGAGGCGAACCATGCTTCTGTGTTCATTTATATAGATTTCATTGAAATATATTAAATATAACATCTAAGTTTTTATGTGTTTTATGAAAGTAACTGTTTGCTGTTAAAAGCATAGGTATTACATTAAATGTTTGTATAACTGTACAGAACCTGTTGTCCCTGACCTCTTTGTGATCCGAGAAACCAGCAGCTGCTTCTTTCAGTCCCCCAGAGATGTCTTATCTCCAGCTACCATCAGTCCCAGAGATAATAATAGATGGCTTCTTGCATGCATTAAGTAGAGCAGGAGCTTTCAATGTCAGATGCATGGACAGAAAAAAACATCTGGTATGGAGGTGCATCCATTTTGTAGATGATAAACCGACTTGACAGCAACTTCCATATTAATATTAAGCTACACTGTTTTAGTCTGCAGGGTCATGCATTATGCCTCACTGTTACAAACTCATTTTACTCCAGCAGGTCACTGGTCCAGCTAATTAGTATATAATATTGGTTGAAGTTTTGCCAATGGCATAATTACCATATACACTGCTCACAAAAAAGAGGGGGTATTTTATTAGGGGTAAAATTTCAATCATTCTGAAATTGAGTATATGCAGTATATAACATACTGTTGATGACTGAATAAAAAAAATTCAAACGTGGATTTGTCACTCTGTAATACTCTTTCCAACTGAGCTTACTTTTTAAAATCTTTACATCTTTTAGGGTTTTAGTATATTTTAATCTGTTCACACTTCTGGAAAAGTGGTTTCTACACTGCTAACCTTACAAAAAACACCATTTCTGATCAAACTTCTTCAGACTGTAGAAGTAACAACTTAGCATTCCGATGAAGCTGCCAGATGTTGCTATTGTTCAACTGTAAGGGGAGATCACACTAAATACATTTACATTTACGGCATTTAGCAGAAGCCCTTATCCAGAGCGACTTCAACTCATACACTCATTTTACAATTCAAGCAATGGTGGGTGGATTTTTCTCTGTTAGTTCTTCATAAAAATTTCATTTATGCTTGTATTCTAACAAAGAGACTGTAAAATTATTCTAGATGGTTTATTAGCATTGCTAAAACACTTTCATGTCACATTAATCTAATCTAATGGTCTCAATCTAATGGTGGCCTAAGACTTTTGTACAGTACTATAATTTGTAAGAATATATTGGTTGTATGTTTCTTTGGTTAAAATCTGTGTAATGCTTTATATTTAAATATGAAAATAGTTCATCATCTCATGACTTCTAGCAATGTTTTTATTGCACTTTAGCGACTCTGCCCTGCAAATAGTTGGCACTATTTTTCTTAATTACCAGCCTGATCCATCTGTTCATTTAGCTACCTATCCATCCGTTCAGCCTTCAATCCATTTGTCCATCTTGGTCTGGCCCACCATCTGAAACATCAGCTGTAAATCTTGTCTGAAGTGACCTGTCTTAGCTCTTTAGAACTTTTTTAAGCTGAGAAACCGCTGCACCGTGCACACTAAAGCCCAGCAGAGATCCGATAAAACAGTTTTCTGTTCTTCAGCCATCTCTGGATGCTGATGTGCCCTTTAGACATTTGCACATCTTGTGAAACAGAGATGGTGCGGACGACGGAAATCATGCAACGCACACAGCAAAATAAAGCCAAAGTGATGCTGGAAAAGATAAAAAAAAAACTCTTTTCCCATCTCTCTGAAGTGCAATCATAAAATTGCTCCCCCAGCATTACTGGCAATTTGCGAGATGCCATAGTACATTCATATATTTTTCCAATTTCAGTTCTCAAAAGACAGCCAGTTAATCTGTGTCGTTCGGAGTCTCTGCCAGTTCCCTCTGGAAAATGCTCCCATTCATGCTTATCCTTCAACAGTGCACAAATCAAACACAATGCACGGTTCTTCTTGTTTCGCTTCATGTTTGCAGATAACAAGAGTCGCTTTTTGTGCCTTCAGGAAAATGAGCATCAAATATGGCATCCAAATGGAGCACGTGTGGCATTTTAGCACGGACAAATGCCACTGAATCATGCAGCTTTCAGCTAGGAGTGAGGTGCAGGAGGTCGTAATTGAAAGCGAGCACAAGCCAGACCATGTTTCCCTGCTGGAGCGAGGGAAATCAATGATGAGGTGGGTGGGTAATTCTGAGCCAGAGATGAAGTGTCAAGGAGAGATGCAATAACCATGAAAACAAATGCGAGGAGGACGGGATTCGCGTAAACAAATGTCGAGTCAGAGACAATAGCTCAGGCCAGGGCTAAAGCATGCTAATGAAAACAGATTGAGTTGGCACCAAGTTGACTGACATGGCAGACTGATTGCGTTCCAGGACACCGAAGAGGATAAGACATCCTTCGGATGGAGAGAAACACTGGGTTAGAGGTGTAGCTGGAGAACAGGTCCTGACAGTGGCCGATGTTGGGTTTTTATTTTACTGCCCAATCATAGCTGTATGCATCCTCCAGTGGAGCTGCAGGTTCCTAATACAAAACTGTTTTGCTTTGTTGCAAACAGTGCTAACAAACAGTCAAATTTTCTCTTTCCAAATATTATCATCATGCAGTAAAGTCTTTAATCCCGTAAAGTAGATGTAAAAATGAACACTGAGTCATATTGCGCTGTTTATATTGATATCGGATTGTTTTGACCATGTTTCATGTATCTGTTTCATGAGAGAATGTAACTGCATGTTTTCAGTGTGTGTCAGTTTCAGTTGATAAGATAGCAACTGCAACTAAATGCTAAAAGCTTTTTCTGTTTTTTAATTAAATGTATTATGAAAAGCTAATAATAAATAACCATATCAATCTGAAGAATAAAAAAAGGCTCACTCTCTAGTCATACTGGCCCTGAACGAAATAGTATGATCTAGCCTCCATGCTGTCAAAGAAGCTTAGCAAGCAGCATGAACTCAAGAAGAGAGAAAATCAATAGGAAAATGCAAAGAACATTCACAGTTACAAAACTATATAAAGAGCCATGATCAAAAGCCTTTTTCAGCATTTTTAGCTCACAGATACTCAGTCTGAACAATCTTTGAAAAGATATCTAAACTGAACACTTTAAATGATCTATGAAGTACTGTGCAAAAGTCTTAGGCCACCCTTAAATTAGATATACCATTGTTTTAGCAAAAGTAGAATTTCTGTCTATTTTTAAGAATACACACAGAAAATACAGGGAATTTGATTACAGTATTAAAAACTGAAAGATAGGCCACAGAAAATTGGTTGATATTTCTGAGAAAGCTTGATCAGGAATGGTCTTCTTGGAAATCACATTTTCAGGGTGGTTGTACTGATGTTTGCCTGCAGAGGCCTTTTGCTATTTGTCTGGTCAATGGGCTAAGACCCTTTTTTAAAAAATACCACGTTGTGTAGGCATTATGTAACTTTTACATTTAAAAAGCCCATATACATAAAAATATCAAGTCAAAAAAACTTTACTTATACACAGCTGTTATCAATTGAACGTTATATAAAAGCAGTTCCACAGCCCCAACTGTGCCAAGGGTGACAGTGGAAAGTAAAAACTCTCCAAATGCTGAAAGGAAGAACGCTTAGCTTAAGACTCCAGACTTCAAATGGACCCAAATATCCTTGGGTGGCCTAAATTATATTCTTAAGAATATCTGATAAATACGCTAATAGTAATTATTTTAATATTCAGAAGCTAAATATAAAAATTAAAAGAGAGAACGATGAGGGCTTCCAATAAAAGACTAGGGTTTTCATCAGATTAAGTGTTCTTTTATTAATGATTGTAGAGCATAAACCATGTGTACAGCAGCGACAGATGTTCAAGTTGAGGAGATGATCAAGAGCGTGAGAATGCCCATGAACGTCTAGCTTCACCTGGAAAGGATCTATGGAAGAATGGTTCAGTCTAGTGGAGCGTCAAGGTATTCCCAAACGTAGTCTCTTCTCCATTTTTGCAGGGAAAAGGGTTTTTATCTATTCTAGGGCTAAAGGAAGTGTCGACAGGAAAGGTCACAGGAACGGGGAGGTGTTGAGACAGGATAAGAACAAAAGACGTCTGGGTAGATAGGGGTGTTGATTAGATCAGTTTGTAAATTAAATCTGATTCTCTCAACTAAAAAGATTTTAGTTTTACGTAAAACACAGCTTAGTTCATAAAAGCCTTGGTCTGAATTGGTATTTACCTTGGTTAAACTGCAGTCACAATCTTCTGATCTAAATATCTTTTTCTGTTGTTATTTCTGAAAAGCTGTGGGATCTGGAGTTTCCAAATGACCTTTGTTTTGTTTGTAAGAACCTGGATCCCTGTAGTCTCTGCTACATTCCACATTGTTGTACTTTTTCAGTCCTAACACACCTGATCCACATCTTCATGGGCTGGTGCATGAACTGAAGTGTGTTTGAGTAGTTAGAATGAAACTCAGTGCACTGAACAATGACTCCAGGACTGGGATTCCTCTGAACGAGTACCCCAGAGGACCCTGATGAACTGGGGCAGTTAATTAGATATGACCGTATGATATGTCCACTGATGTGATGATCACCTTGGGAAAAATAACATAATAAGATTTTGTGTTCGGGACGCCTCTGTGTTTTCTTTGTTTTCTTTCTTTCTTTTCGCCTGATGTGTTTTACATATTGATTTATGTCATGCAATTCTATATGAAGCCTGGCATGGTGGTACTTTTGGTAGTGGAGTATTTCAGTCTAATACTAATATTAATACTACTACTACAACTACTACTACTACTACTTTTATTAATAATAATGATAACCATAATGATTTATAACTGGATATGATTGCCTAGTCTTGTAAGCAGATAATGAGCACAGAAGTATGGAATTCAGTGCAGAGCTGTCAATGCTCTCATTTCATTTCTAAACTGTTTCTTTTCTTAAACCCCTAGTGTTTCCTTGTTCGTTTATCCGGAGATGATCTATCACACACATGCAGTCATTAGATGGTAATTGCTTGAGCACACTCCAGTAAATCCATCATTTCTGGACCATAGTGAAAAATCAATGCAGATCGCCTGAGGTGATCGATTCTGTTCAGCAGGTGCGTTTTGTTCCTCCTATTTATCGCCGAGACAGTTCCGGCTAAGCAAATGTCACAAACTCCATCCTCTGTTCTCCTTCTAATCTCATTATCGATCTCTTCAGGTGCAAGGAAGTTTCTACATGTTCTTCATTGTTTCACTGTGTAGTCCTGTTCCAGTATAGCTTTTACATAGTAAATGGTGAGGGTGAGGGTGAGGATCCAAACTCTCCTAAGCTGCCTTTGTTGGGTTCTTGAACTGGACCCCTAATCTATGATTTTACCAGCCGTAAGACTGTTTGCTGAATATAATGTAAATATAGCCAAAAGAATGGGTATTTAAGGCCATGTCAAAATGTGTGTAATGGAATCAAGGTCAGCCAAGCCACCTTCAAATACAGAGCCATTCAGTAGCACTACTAATTTTCTATGCATATTCCCTATGTGCCTGTATGTTACTTATTAAACCTGTTAGCAGTGAGCATGACTGAGATTACTACATCTACATATTTTGGCCTTAGCATTTTTGTAGTAAAGTGGAACCTCAAAATTTGAATGCTTCTTCACTTCAAACATCAAAAGGTTTATTTTTTCCCAAACATAGACTATATTACTAAAACACCCAGTAGTGGAATCCTCCAAATATGGTGCATGCAATCAAGTCTAAAAATGACTGATTCATAATGTTTGACATTTTCAATTTTTTGTAGAAGGACCATGGCTAACACAATCAATCACCAAGTTAACGTTATCCCTTCACCACCACATTCATTAATGACTCCATCCCAGCCTTGCCAGTAAAGCATGCCTAGAATAAAGAATAGCACCCTAGAGAACCACTTCACCTGAACTTCTGAACCTTGCTTTACAGTTCAAATCAAGCCCGCAGGTTAAATTCTGCAATGGACAACAATGATTTTTAGCTCCACTGCTGGACATACAGCTATCCTGGGGTGGCTCTTTCAGTTCCAGTCCCCATACTACTCCTTATCATAGCACATGCAACTCAAATTACAAATTTTTCCCATCAAGGAAAAGGAACCTTACTGTGACTCTTTAAATTGGACTAAATATTCCTTACTCTGCTATATTTAATATTTCACCTATTTATATTACTATCTTATATGCTATAATTTTATATTTTATTTTTTATTATACTCTTTATTATGTGTTACTGTTTCTTTTATCTTGGCCTATTAGTTATTTTTAAGTATCTAATTGAAGTAGTATATTTCTTACATTATCTTTTTTATTTTAAATTCTTATATTCACCATTGGTTTATTTGAACTATTATTATAAACTAATTTGCTCATATAGTCTAACTCTTGCTTTTGACAATCATACTTGGGTTCCTTTTTGAGTCTTGGTCCTCCCAAGGTTTCTTCCCTATAACATTTGGGGAGTTTTAACTTTCCAATGTTGCCTCAGGCTTGCCCAATTAGCTCCTGCATATTTGCAAGACAATGCTCAGTTGTTAAAAGTGCTTTGAAATCGACAGGAAACTTACAAATATTTTATTCAAAGGAAAAGAAAGTCTAGAACAGAAAATAGCAGAAGGTCCAGATGAACAACTGCTCATGAGAAGTACACCAGTGTCTGCATTATCATTACCAGAAGCCTTTCCGCTTCAGTTTCTTTAATAGTATACATTCTAGCAGTGTCTGCAGTGTATTTTTTCCACCTTTAACCCTGATTTTACAGGTCAGGATCCTGCTGGGTCTCGTCTGGTGCCTATCCCAGAGAACATACGAAAGTATGCCAGTGATGGGATTTCATCTCTAGATGTTCTGGTTGAAATTGTCAGGACTTGAAATGGAGCCGTCATTGATGAGAGTCCAGACTACATTTTTTGGATCACCTGCATGGCTGTAATGTTTAGTTGCATTGTTTTCTTTATAAAGACGTCTTGTTGTTCACTATACTTAACGTTTTGGGTGTGAGGATGCATTCCAGCACATGAAGGCTCTGTTTTGGTAGGTTCAAGTCTCAGCATTGCCAATCTATAATCACTGAGATGTGAAGCAAAGGCCAACAAGCATCAAGTGTGATGCACGTTGTATCGCTGTATGATAATAAATTAAATTCGATTGGATTACAAACACACACAACGAGATATCATGGTGTCCACATGATGGCAGCATAGCTCTAGATAGCACGGATTCTCAGTCACCTGCTCTCGCACTCTGTCGTACTCTCTCACTCTCATTTCACTGCTGTGACTGTCAGTCTGCAGTGCAGTGCAGGAAAGGGCATTTCCTCTCTTCTACGTTTTTCTCACAGGCTTTACCGTGTAATTTCAGTGAAACCTATCCATGCTGATCTAAGTTCCTAATCGAATATTCTGTTCTAACAGATCTGGAATAATATTATATGCAATGTCTAGCATAGCATTACAGCAGTTTACATTTTCTCAAAACCTATTGTGGGTGGATAAAAAAGGATTTCAGGATTTAAAGTACTAAAATATATACAGCGATTATGGTATGGCGACTGCACCAAAATGGAATCTGTAGAGAGCTAAGGTTTGAATGCTGTTGCCCAAAACCACCTTATGTGTAATGTGGATTAAGTTACTGTTCTTTGGTAGCACTGCATTAGAATGTGTTTTGTGTTTAAGGTTAGGACTACGCTGTTGTACAACTAAGGTTGTGTGTTGGGGTGAATTTAGGGTAAAGGCAGGGTGTTTGAAGTTAACAGAATCTTGCTTGGATGTTGCTGGTTTAAATAAAGACTGGATTCTTGACTTTGCCTGGAATTTACCTTTGGTAATGCTCAGTCTTGAGTAGACACTGTGGTATCAATGAATACTAGAGTCTGGGTTTAGACTTAGTATTCAAGACTTAGAAGATTTAAGCCTGCTTGGACAGGGTTCATACTATGGGTGTTACCGTTATTGATGAACCTAGTAAGAAGGCTGGATAATTAGACTGGCCTAGGGTTGGGCAAGGGTTAGGTTTGGATATTGGCATAAAGCTAGGATTAGTTTATTGCTTGGTAGGGTTTGCCAAGGGTTAGGTTTCAGTTTTGGGATGGACATTGTGTCAGGTATTAGGTTTAATTTGAGTTTAGGCATATGGTGGGATTAGGGTGATGACTGGTTTATGGGATTTTCATTTATTTATTAATGAGTTTTGGGATCAGTGTTGTCTATCATGGCCCAGGTGTAGGCTTGGGGTTGGCATCGTCTTAAGAATTAATCTTAGTGTACAGTTTGATCGAGGTTTTATTGTTGTCATTTGGCATTGTGCCATGGCTGGTGCCATAGTTAAGACATTGTGGTATGGTTAGATGGAAGCCTAGTCAAAACTGGTTAGTAAGTCAATCCTGCTATTAAAATTGGATAGGTCATGGGTTTGGGGGTTGGTGTTCTAACTGGATACATTTCCTGTTGTGTATTTAATGTTAGATGGTAAGGTAGACCAAGAGTCCAAAGACTCTACTCACCAAAATAAGACCAAATAAGAGTGTACACTGTATACGGTTGGCTTGGGTTTTGGAGTGGGAATAGAGGTATGACTGGGGGTTATGGTTGGTTAGTATTTGTTTGGGTGCTAGGATTAAAACTTGATGTTTGTCAGGGGAGATTCTAGAAAACTAGTTGTACAGGGGTGCACACAGAATTTAGAGGAAACCAGCTGTACCCCTCTGCTTGCCAACCCAATTTAGGGGCACAACTTTGCACAAAATAGGTTGTTAAATACTGTATTAAACAGATTAATTTGGTTACCTCTCTGCTATGGATGAGAAATGAACTGCATTAAGTAAACATATAGCTATGAGCCATCATCACGAGTCTGCAGCATGACTGACCTTTATTAAAATATTTGCAGATATCTTTTAACCCATTATAGAACAAAAAAGAACTAGTTCTGACTGAATGCATGGAAAGATGCTGGGGCATTATGGGAAAATTATGTGGGTGACTTGACTTTTTACCACCGTGATTTTAGCAGACAACAGCAACTCTTTTATAAACATGATGCCTAGCATCATTCACATACAGGCAGAAATCTGATTTATTCCACACACTTACTTTAGTCATGCACCATCCAAGTTTTATTTTTTTTCCCACTGTAACCAGGCAACTTTGTGAGCAGAAGTGAGCAAAAGAGTCTTGCATGACACTCAGATCCGTAAGTTCATGATATGTAGTTCGGTGTAGAGTATTTTTTCAGGAATTGGTTGTGAAGGACCTGTGTTGACTTCTCGAAGCATTTCTTGCCTGGTTGTTATACACAAGCCTTAAAACACATCTGCACACTATGTCTGTGTGTTATTTTTATTCTATTCTGCTGGTAGGCCTGTATGATCGTATGCTTTAATACACCTGCAACTTTAACGACTTCCTTCACACTATGACCTTTGGCATGCCCAAATTGGCAAATGCTTTGCAAATTATATTTTCTGAACATCGAATGAGATGCCATCTGCTGCAACCTGAAGTTACTTCCACCTTAAACACGCAAGATGACTAATGTTTGGTCTGGAGAGTTTATATCTTCACTTTAGCCGTGTTTGAATTTTGTTTTTATTGAGATGAAGCCTCGCATTAAAGTGTTTGTTGAATAATTGATCATGTTTTCCTAATAAAGTGTATCTGCAGTGAAAGGATCCAGATGTGCCTAAATTCACCAAAAACAGATAAGAAGTATGCTTCAGTTTACTGGATGCGAGCAGCTCTACGCAGAACAAGGCTCCACTGGAGTCATTGCTGCTACTAAAAGACTTTGGTTTGAAACTGTGTGTTTTTGCTGCTTCTTGCTGGATGAATGCTTGCTTTTCAAATGCACATCTAGCAACACTTTTATCTGCTCTCTCACATCTGAACCTACGAGCTGTGCTCCGTTCACACTCACCATGATCAACATATTTGCGCAGCACTAAAGTTTGGGAATAAGATGAATGCTGGGTTTTATATTACAGAGGCTGTGTGTGTCCGTACCTTGCACATTACGGGGAGATGAGTTCATTAGTGCATTAGTACCTCATGCGGGGAAATGAAATCCTCCTGAGCTTCTTCTACTCCCTCTGTTTAATCTCATCGCCCTCCCACTTTGATTGGACCTTGTAAGCGCCATCCTTGGTTATTATTATGAGAAAATATGCTAAAAGGAAAACTTGCACAGCCTGGCTGTGGATAATGGATTAGAGGATGCTTCCTCTGGTTGTCATGGTGGGTGTTCCTCTGTCATTTGGCTATGCAATGGTCTTGCAGGTGCATACATTTGCATACATGGGTAACAATAGGAAGTGGGGGTGGCTCTGGGGTAAAGGCTCTGAACTACTAATTTTAAGGTTGAAGGTTTATGGTTTAAATCCTGGCTCCTCCAGAATGTCACTCTTTAGCCTTTAAACCTTGTCTTTAACCTGAATCTTTATTGAAAGTCACTCTGCATGAAGCCATTGGCGAAATGCCATAAATATATGGTGTTTAATCTCAGTATACTTGTGAATCATGGAAATAAGGACTTGGGGAACCGAAGGTACATTTGCTCCTTGTGTGATTGCCATTTTGTCGGAGATCAATGCAGCTATTTTTGGAGGACTCCACTTGGAGGTCACACCCATAAGTACTTCCATAGCCAATAAAACCTTGAGTTTAACCTTCTGCATTCTATTCAGTTCCTATTTTAATACCTGATCGTTCTTTTGAAGAGCTAGGTTTCAGCCGCTCAAGGTTCCAGATTTGGAGGCCCTGTCCTCCATCTACTCAAATTATCTTACCTTATTGCAAACAGCCCTAAAGTTTATTATATTAAATCGTTTCTTAGTATCTTATTACAAATACGGCCAAAAATATGTAGTCAGACCTTTAATTCATGTATTAATTTTCCGTACCATTTTCCATCACCTTCCATGTCCTTTTGTAAATTTGATGGAACATTTATTATAATTGTTAATAACTTCTTAAAAATAAATAACTTCACTGTTATACGTTTACTTAAAATTATACTTATTGACGAAAGAAGTAACGCACATAGATAGAAATGTCGGATTGCTGCAAAACTCGGCGTGCAGTCATGCCTCTGGCATAATGACGTGTAATGATATGTAAATAATGACAGGTGTGGTCTGGCTTGCCACTGGATCTCGCCACAAGAGTAGTACCTTTCTATAAAAAGGGTCTCAGAGGCTACTTTTGAGTTGTGTACCTCTTGATGAGAGATTGATTCTTTCTAGACATGACACACTCTAATACATTTTGCCCAGTTTAAAGACTCTGAGCATGAGAGTATCTTTAGACTAAGAAAAGCAGGATGGTTTTTTTGATTAACTGCCCACCCTCTAGGTGGTTTTGACGCAGCTGTTGGGGTGTTGGGAGCAGTGGTTCTGCTGACTCCACTCACGTTGCTGATACACCATGCATTTACAGATGAACAGTTAATGGGTAATATATGGTGAATGCCCCCTGTTGCTTTGGTTAAAGGGGGTCAAGTTTTCAGAACTTTTAAATCTCAGTAAAATCAAGTCAGATATTTTTATAGCGCTTTTTTACAATGGTGCATTGTGTCAAAGCAACTTTACAACATTATATATTATCTTAAAAGACCAATCCCAAATTGAGCAAGCCTAGGGTGACAGTGGAAAGGAAAAACTCCCTGTATGTTGTAATAATGAAACCATGGGAGGACCAAGACTCAAAAAGGGACCCATCCTTCTTAGGTGACCTAGATGTTAATTGAAATAGTTAAGTTTGTATTATATATGTATAATATGTAAAATAATAATGTAAAAGAGATGCATATCTGCAAATATTTTGTCCGATACACAGCCACTTAAGGATATTGAATCATCAGCGAGAAGTCCTTGGAGTGCTGGAACAGGTACTGCAACATCAGCTCAGAGAGAAAAGAAAAAATGCTGGTACAAACCGGATTCCAAAAAAGTTGGGACACTAAACAAATTGTGAATAAAAACTGAATGCAATGATGTGGAGGTGC
>JAUZSU010147901.1:0-2500 GCA_034780255.1 Parotocinclus maculicauda
AGAGAGATATAGAGAGAGATAGAGAGAGAGAGAGAGAGAGAGAGAGAGAGAAAGAGAGAGAGAAAGAGAGAGAGATAGAGAGAGAGAAAGAGAGAGAAAGAGAGAAAGAGAGAGAAAGAGAGAGAAAGAGAGAGAGACAGACAGAGACAGAGAGAGACAGAATGTTTGAAAAGTTGCATAGCAATATGGTCAGACTACATGAATTATACAAAAAAGATCCTTCAAACGAAGATATTTCAATGGAATCTTTTTCATCTTGAACTTTTCATTTTCCACATCCATCAATCATAGTATGTTCAAATCAGGAATGCTTTGAGTTGGCTAAAATTCATTAAATGAGACCTTACACAGTTTGAAGCTGCCCACGTACACTTGTGGCAGAATGAATTTGTATTATTGTGCCCCATTTAGCTTCAACTATGCATGGCATCCAGCAGTACCACCTTTCACAGTCAGGTTTCCAATAGAAACCTGTGAGGTGCTGTGGGGCAGTGAGACACCCTATTTGATAGACTTGCGCCTTAAACATTGAGTCATTACAGCCCTCTAAATAGATCAGCCATGAAGCCACATGAGCTCCCAGAATAAAAATCTAGACCTGGTCTTAAAGGCTCAACATATATACAACATATATACACTACCGGCAGTGCGATTTAGACTCCAAATCTTTCAAATGATGAGAATCCACAGTGTATTTCAATGTCTGGGCATCTGTCAGCGTTTTCATTCTTTACCATACTTGATATTCTCGACAGAGTCATGCTATGTTACGCAGAGTCACCTTAAATTGAATTACAAGAAAGGCAGGAGAGAAGACCTCGAATCTGCGCGCGAGGGAAAGATTAAAGAGCGAGTACAGTGCAGAGAGCAGAGCTGATAACAGCTCACAGGGCTGAGACAGGCTTTCAGAGCAAACAGCTTGTACAGCATCAAATGGATTCATAAGGTTTGTATGAGCAAAGCTAGAACAAAAACAACTGACAATCTGCTCATTACTTCTTACTTAGTATTTCATGTCATTGCATCACTTCCAGATATAGCTTGTAGGACTTCAAAGAGCTTTTCAGAGGGAAATCTCACAGAGGAACACATTTGGAGTAACCAGGTACGCTTACAGCAAATACTGAAAGCCCTAATCCAGATACATTTTACTATTGAGCTCAAGGCCCACCCAATGGCAATCTGGCAGAGTCAGGACATAAAATCTTAACCCTGTTGACTGAAAGCCTTAACAACTAAAGCATCTCTCTGTTTGAATCCCTGGAAGATAAGCAATGGGAAAAAATCAATGCTTAACAACAGCCCGACACAGACCAGACGTGACAATCTTGAGATCAGTAGTTCACAACCTTAACCACAATCAGCCAATTCACTGAAGGAAGAAGGAAATCCAAAGAACCAAAGGACACCTTTGGGAAAATTCAAAACTCAAAACAACAAGCTCAGGATCAAAGCCATATCCCTTGGGCAGCATGGCACGAACGCAGCCTTCTGTGCCGCAATAGTTTTTGTGAAAACAGGCATTAATTTGCATTTGCAACATTTTAGCACACACCCTTCTCCAGAGCGACGAACAACTGCCATAAATGTACAACGTAAAGTCTAGGCGATTGAGGCTTAAATCCCTCAAATCTGGCACCTTGGCAGCTCTAGAACTTGAACCCTCAACCTTCTAGTTAATAGTCCAAAAAATGAACAGCTGCGCTACCACTGCATCATTTATTTAATTATGCATTATCGCTTCCTTTCTTTTCCTCTTCAGGTTCCTTTAATAGAGGATGTAAGGAACAGACACAACGATAATGTACATTCAAGTCATTTAGCAGACGCCCTTATCCAGAGCGACTTACAATGAATATAGTCTTACAATCCAAGCTATTGTGAGTTAAGGGTCTTGCTCAGGGACCCAATTGGGGCAGAGGTGGGATTTGAACCCTGGACTTTCGTCCAGTACCTTAACCACTAAGCCATATCAGTTCCATATGAGGTGGGTATTCAATACAACCCATTTTACTGCCTACGGTTTATGTATAAAGAATCCTGAAATGTAAACTTTCTATTATTAACATCGTACAAGTGAGTGCTGCTGAAATAGCAGAGCTCAGTAATTAGTAATTAGGGGTGCCCACAAACTACTCTCTATATATCTCTATTTACCTCGAATCAAGGGCTTTAATTAGTTCCTAAAAGGCTCTGGATAAGCCTTAATTATTTGCATCTTGTTTCTTTTACAACATCCAAAAATTCTCACATGGGAATCCATACAAATTAGTCCTCTAGACTTAGAACTTGTCATAATAATTGATACAGAGCTCATAAATGTTACATTTCCCTGAGGGCATAAATGAAGAGTTATTTTAACAGACAAAGACGCTTGTGCCACAGAGACATTTCATAAGGACACTTTAGATTCCTGGCAACGTCCAGTGTTGCTGAAGTGAAACCATTTCTATGTGCATTTCATAGTCATGTTACACTATAAACATTTTTCACATTATGC
>JAUZSU010147901.1:5000-14866 GCA_034780255.1 Parotocinclus maculicauda
GACAGACAGTCTCTAGATAGCACACTTCTGTTCCTCTAAGCTTTTCATAAGCTGTTCTGCAGCAAATTCGGTGCTAATCTGGAAACGTCCTGCAACACAACACACCATGTTCTTAGCTGGATAAAACCAACTCTGTTCCACCACCAAAACACTTTTAGCCTGATGGTGACATTTAATCAGAGTAAGGATTTCAATGCTCTCCACAAACTATGTTCAGGTGTTCTATTACATTCTAGTCCATAGAGAAAAAATACTGCTTGCATGGAGTTGGTCATGTTTTTTTTTCTCAAATTGTAGGCTAGTGTTTCTTCCATGTGTCCAGATGCTCATGCTGTAGTCCACTGCTGGCTGGGAATGCTCACTCTCTTCCAGAACCAACATCATTTTGAAACCATAAGATGAGGACTTACTTTTTTACCAGAATATCTACGTTAGTCTTCTTTTCTAAATGGGTTCAGCTACTCTGTCTTGTTCTAGTCCTTTCTTGGTTGGAAATTACTTAACCAGACTACTACTGGAACCATGACATGATGATATGATTTTAAGAAAATATAAGTAGAGAAACTGGTCTTAAATAATGACCTGATGACTTTGACCATGCAATGACCTGCTTTTCTTCAGGTGTGTTAGATGTTTTGTCACTTTCTTGGTTGAAAAACCGAACGTAGTTCCAGCACCAAAATACTTCTCGAACCGTTCCACATGGGGTGAATGGAGGAAAAATTGCCCAACGTCAATATGCTGGGATGCAGTATTTCTGTTCTGAAGATGTTTCACATGCATTAAAACTGCGGTTCACACAGAATCACACACCCGCCATTTGAAAATGTGTCAAAGCTAGGTCTGACTTAACTTCGACAAGTGCAATGGTGAGATCTGAGCTGTGCATAATGTGCTCATTTTGCTACAGTAATAAAAGTCACAAGTCAGTGAAAATGCCTCACAAAGATAATAAAATCTGTGTGTTCTTAACAAAATATACTTATGAGGACTGAATGTCCCAACATTGATAGGAAAATGTGACACTTTAGACTTGAAAGAGCTGTATAGGTGTTCCTAACGTCTTTAAATGTTTATCGTTTACAAAAATATGTTATGGAAATGCTATTATTGGCTGGGACAGCCTCAATTCCAGGTGGTCATGTCCTCAGTACCATCATTAAAAGAAAATATTGTTGAGTTGGAAGTAAATTAACTGGTCTTGTACCATGACCTGGTGGCTTTAATTAGAAAAACAAACCAATTACAACAAAAACAAAACAGAACAAGTATAATGTCCTATACTCTGCAGCTGAGTTTTATGATTAAGTCTATTATTAGCTGGTAAAGCCAAATTACTACTGGAACCATAACCAGGTGATGTCATATGATCAGAATATGTGGTTTAGTTTTCTTCTTTAATTGTCTTCAGCTGTTCTATCATGTTCGTTCTATGTTCTAAGCTGGGAGGATCTTATGACCCGTTGACGTCATTTTAAACGAATATGGAGGTCGATGCCAGCTGTGGAGGAACTGGTCTGAAAAAATTGGTTTAAAAACTGAGTTCTTGCATCATAATATGAAGACATGCTCTCTCCTTCATGTGAGTTTAGCTGCTCTGTTCTTGACCGGGACAGGCTCAGTTCAAGCACAAAATTACTTCTGTCCCAGTAACACCAGTTTAAGATAATTGTATGGTTGGTTGCAAAAGAGCAGAAAACAGGTCTGGAATCATGTCCTTGTGCTATCACTGTACCAGAACATGTACGATAGAGCCATGGTTTCAAACCCATCTTATGTACTAGTCCATGTTTGACTGGTAAAAACGCAGTTCTAGCTCCACAATCCTCCTAGAACCATGTCCTGCTGTGGTCACTTGATCAGAAAATGTAAATTAGCCTTCTCTCTTAAGTGTGTACAGCTACTCTATCACAATCCAGCCCATTATTGGCAGAAAACGCTCAATTCCTGGACTGAACTACTGTTAGAACGATGACCTGCTGGAACGATGTTGGTGCCAGAAGTTAAGAAAGTGGTTTGCAATCATAACCCGGAGGAATCATTTTATCTGAATATGTAGGTTAGCTTTCCTCCAACTGTGTTTAGCTGTTCTATCACACCGTGTCCCAGTCTTGGCTAGGAAACTCAGTTCCTGTACCAAAATGTCCTGGGCATCATTAAAAAGTAGGGACGTTTGTAGAGGAACAGGCCTGGAAATATGGTGATGTTAGTCTAAAATTAGGTTTGCGCTCTCCTCAAGGGTACTCAGCTGCTCTTTTAAGTTCTAGCCCATTCTTGTCCAAGAAAGCTGACCTGGTCACAGCACTTCAATTAGATTTGGTATGGAACCGTGTCCTGGTTATGTCATTAGAATATAGAGCTTAGAACTAGGGTTTATGGGTAGGTGATATGGCTGTACAATAATATCACAATATTTCAGGGTACTTTTTTCAGATAACTATATATTTGGCGATATATTTCAACAACATTCAATTGCAACAAAATATATGTTATACTTTGAAATACCTGACCTGATTTTTGACTTTCCTCGTACTCAGCTACGTGCTCCTGCTTGAGGTGGTGAAACAGATTAGATTTGTTGGTACAGATCTTTTGCATAGCTTACATATCACTGGAGTTTGTTGTACATCTGATATTTTGTACCAAAACCACCCCCACACTGCCAAAGTCTGTCACCTTTTTGGGACAAACTCCACCACCGCAGAACCCACTTTCTGCCATATATGTTGCTCTGTTTAGGAGTCACGTAATGGAAGTACCCATACTCTGTGTAAATCATTCCGTCATTACGTAAAGACGCCGGAATATCACTATATGGATGTTTTATATCGTCCAAAAAATTATACCGGTATTATTGCAAACAATACGATATGGCACACCCCTAGTAGTGATATATTTATGTAGTTCTAAGACCAATATACTGCTGCCCTGGGATCAGGACATGATGTCAGAACAAAGATGTTAGTGCATTTCTCAAAGAATGTATTGCTCTATAATGTTCTAGTAAAAGTTTTAAATACTGCTTGTCTGTACTCACCATCTGGTCCCATTATTTTATCCAAGTAAGTAGTTTAGCTCTCCTTTAAGTGTATCCAGGTGCTCTGTTATGCTCTGGCCCACTCTTTACTGGGAGAGTCTCCAAAATGCTTCACTAACCGTGACCTGATATGAAGTGTAGTGCTCTTCTCCAAGTGTGTATAATTGCCCTATAATGTTCATTGTGATTCTTAGCTGGGGAAATGTAGGCAGTTACAATATCAACATACAGATGAATTGGAATTCTGCCTCGGTAAAAAATCACAACAGTGTTTATGCCATAGGGCCCAGTGGATCAGCATATGGGCTTAATAACATGTTTTGCTCACTGAAAACATGTTGCATTGCAGTGTTATTTTCCTCTCACTCTCATGGTACAGTATATAGAGCTGCTGAGATGAGTTTCACACTGCATCACGCACACATCTGAAAGTGTATCAAAGCGAAGTTTGACTGAACTTTTGAGTGCAGTGGTGAAGCATGATTTGCATATTTAGGTACAGTAATGAAGGTCACAAGTTAATAAACCTACCTCACAAAGATAATTCAAAACATATGTGTGTGTGTGTGTGTGTGTGTGTGTGTATACACACTCCAAACTAGTCTTGTGAAGACCCTTCATAGATAGGAAAATCTAACAGGCTTAACATGCGAGTTCTGTTTTGGTGGTCCACACTTTTTTAATTGTGTGTTTACAAAAACTGCAACTTTTATTCAGAAAATCTAAATAGTCAAAAGATTTGCTTTAGGTTACTGAGGATAAGGTTAGGTTGAGGTGTAGCAATAATTAACTACTGTAATCAGAATGCATGGAAAGCACACAAGTGTGTTTGTGTGTGTGTGTGTGTGTGTGTGTGTGTGTGTGTGTGTGTGTGTGTGTGTGTTGTGCTGTGCTGTGCTGCTGAAGGCCAAGGAGGAAGCATGCAGGAGGTGCATATCTAAACTTTTTACAAGCTTGGAAGCATACCAAACACACTCCCCCGCTTCAGTGCCACACAAAAGCCAAGTCTGATTTTCTGTCAGATGATACAGTGTGGCACAGCATGAACCAGAGATTCCATATTTTGGATTTGTTTCTGTTCCAAATGGAATTCCACTTTTGTATGAAATGACAGGCTTTGTTGCTTAGAAATTTAAATCTAACTTAACTAAACTCAAATCTAAATGTTTATGCATTCACAAATTCCGTAAGGTTTCAACAATTCATTTTATGTATTTTCATTTAAGAAAATGTCTACTGACTACCAAGGGTACACGAACCTTTACAAGGACACATAATAATCTTTGATCTGGAGATATGGATTTGCTTATTTGGTTTTGTTCAAATGTTAAACATTGTTGGTTTTATATTTTGAAAGGAAAAGGATGGAGCTTTGAATGTTATTTATCTTTTGTATTAAGCGGAAAGTTCACATTGAATTTAGGAATTTGTATTCATCTTTGTTTTCCTCATAGTCACTCCACAAATGCATAAAATGATCTTAAATTAACTGTAAAGCCTAATAAGAGTTGTTTGGTAAATCAATTATTTGTTTTAATAATCTATAGTTTATTCAACTATCAAAACAGCCGTTTGTTGCAGGAGGAACCGGAACCAGAACCGGTTTGGATTTTGGACAAGGGCACTGTACATCTAACAGCTGCTGGGCAAAATATCAGTACATCAAGCATCTCAAAAGGAAGCATCCCAGGGAACACACTGTAAGCCAGATAGCACTGAGGACAGCATGTGGATGCAGTAAGAACCCATGCTGAATCAAGTAAACAGTAACAGTCATTTGAAAGCCATCATGGATGCTTTGACATTTCACTTTGCCAAAATGTTCAAAATAATAAATCCTCATTAGTACTTAGAAATTCGCAAATACTTTCCGTACACCGCAGTTTCTCTGATGTACACAAGCTATGCAGCATCCCATTTTAGGCCACTACAAATGATTTATGGACTAGCTGATTTTTATGTTATTATGACATTATGTGTAAAAAACCTAGAACCGGATGGTGATTATTCTATTTTGTATTAATGAGTTTATTTGCTGTGTTAAGGCTGTATATAAGTCTTTAAATCCAGCATAAAAGAATAATAAACACAATACTGAGCATTACGATCCAGGTTTAAAAAATCCTATGATACAGTTTACTCCAGCCTTTTCTGTCTGGGCTGTAAATCACAAATAGATGTGTTAGAATAGATGTGTTATTTTCTGTGTGAACGGCTTATGTAGAATGTGTAAGCCTATTATCATGCCTTGTGCAGCATTTTTGTGTTGGGTTTATAAAGTTCACAAACGGTTTATCTCTCGAGCGTCAGATCTGTATAACCTTTCTGCTGATTTCTCACAGGCTTTTCTCTCTTCTTTGTTTATGGTGAGCCTATCCTCTAAAAATCACACACACACACACACACACACACACACACACACACACACACACACAAAACGCTGTGGAATTCTTCTTAAATCCTCTTTTCACACTCCTCAATTCCCTACATTTTCTGTAGCTTCTGGCTGTTTCCACTCTTTTTCCATTACCACGTAAGCATATCACAGCTGCAGCACATATCTCCCTCCTTATATCACTTTATGAGCACACACTGACTGGATATACACCGAGGGATGGACAAGGAAAGGAAGTCAACCGACATAACTTTCTTCTCATCACAAAAACAGATCAGCAGAGGCTCATTTGCTTCCTAGATTTGCTACAGAAGAGCCAAAATGTTTCCGAAAACACATCCTTACTTCACAACTATAATCAATAGTCTATTCTATAGTGAATGGCTATATGAATGGCATCACAGATATTAGTGATGCACGATATATCGGTGGCCGATAAAGTATTTGCAGATATATGAACTTCTTTCAGTTATCTGCATCAGTCTGATATTAGACTTTTAGCCGATAGCATAACCGATATTTATTATATATTTGCATATGACCATTTTTTTTCCTTTAGTTATGCATGCCGTTCTATTACTTAGTTACTTGGTTAGACACTTAATTGTTCTTGACGCTGCCTGTGATGATAAAAGGCTAAAAAAAGATTCTTACCCTTTTAAAAGAAAAAAAATGAATGGAATGAAATTATATTATAGTAAGCCGCACTTTATGTTTAACAGTAATCATTGTGTCTGATTCAACTGGGTCTTTTTGTTATTATTACTTTATTTCATTGTTAAAAAGAATTACTGATTACTCATTCAGCGCTCGGACTAAAGGTAACTCAGGGAGAAATTAAGAGACTTAATAGCAAGATGCATTTTGTACTTTTCAGATTTTTATGAGGGTTTAATTTGAGTATAGTTGAATTCACACAGATTTAAGAATGTAACTTAAAAGTAATGTAATGAGGAATGAGATTACATTTTCCAGAAAGTAATGAGTAAAGTAATTTTTTTTACAATTGTCTTTAAGTAATGAGTAATCAGTAATATATTACTGTTTTTGAGTAACTTCCCCAACACTACAACTAACATACTCAATTCATAACGCATTACTGCTGTGTACTGAATTACTCGACACAAAACCTTTGCGTTTATGAAGCAACTGTGTGATTTATTTTTTTATACTTAAAAAGATTTCAGATGAAAAACCTGACAGAACGTGTTAGCTACATTAGCTTCATAGCTCCAGTGCAAATCTACAAATTTGAACCACTTTTTAAACCCATTGTGAAAAAGGTTACATTAACTTAATGCAGTATGACGAATGCTTCAACATGGTGCGCTAATGTGTGCTCGTGTAGGTTAGGTTTATTGATTTGACCTTGCTCTGTCATGTCCGACCGTACTTGCAGTTCATCTATAAATAAACACTTGGACTAATTAATAAGCCTCAGTGTGTTGGCTGTGTCCTGATTCACTTTCTGCTAGCCAGCGCAGTTTCAATACTTTTGTGAATGCTAATATACTGGAAGAGCAGCACAGAAGGAAAGATGTCACTAATTGTGCTGACATGACGCTCTCCGACACCACAGGTCTTAATGAATGTTATCCTATTTTCTATTCTGCTCATTAATGTCTGCTACACATGAGCTGGAGCTAACAGGCAAACTGCATCAGCCTTCCCACAGGACCACATACCTGCTGGTTATTTTTTTTTTTGTGAAAGCCTACAAATGAGCAAAGAACAAAGAGTTAAGCAGAGGAAACACTGATGTGGTTGCAACAAAAAAAGTGTTTGATGAATACTCGGTGAATTGCTGATTAGGTTGGACTTTTCTATATAAACATTTATAAAGATTATTCAGCTGAGATTGGATAGTACATCAGGCGTGTGGTTAAATCTGGTGGAAAATAGTGAGGTCATGGCAGCCCACACGTCTGGCTGTTCCAACAAAGGCTGTCAATTTCACTCAAGATTAAAACCGGATGAAAAATCGATTTCTTTCTTCACCATTTGCATGAATTAGGATTTGAAACACAACACAATTTTATAGTTATAAGAGTAGTGAACACAATTAACACCCCCCCCCCTCCCCCCTCCACTCCTCAGGTTGACTGATCATGTCATGCCACCATGCCCTGGTTAAGAACTAGATTCTACAACGACTGTTTTTTTTTTTTTACAAAATAATGCCGTACGTCGCATATTCTTTGTTATTATAGTCAATATTTTATTTATATAAACAATATAGTGCTATATTGTATAGTTTTAGATTCTTCATTTTAATGTATACCTCATAATAATGTATTATCTTTCATTTATTACAGTCTATATAGTATAATGTTTTATTTATTATATCTCCTTTAAATACTGTATGTTTTACTAATAATACTAATATAACTAACTTATTTGGCCTAGATATTGTTAAATCTGCTTTGAAGCATGCCATATAAATTAAAAAAAAAAATAATAATAATAATAATAATAATAATAATAATATTAATAATAATAATAATTTAAAAAGCATAATATAAATAATACATTTGACTCGTTTTCAGGGGCCTACAATATTAGGCACAGTTATTTATATTATTTTTTTTATTTAATAATGATTGTAAAATTTATTGGTTATTGGCAGCATAGATTATTAAACACTTGTTCATAGTCTTGACTGCTCTCTACACTTTCGTTTGAAGGTGCATATTTTGGTGCATATATTACGAACAACGCAGAAGACTAGTCAGATGAAATAAAGACTGAATGTGAACCAGCTGATATACTGCGATTATATGTCACAGAGAACATAAGTACTACTTACAATAGGACAGGCACACATTTATCATGTGCACAAACATGAGCAACTTACACAAATAAGGTCTCTAAACACATCAACTGATAAAGAACAGTCCCAATCCAAACGTGAGCTAGCACGCACACATGTGCGCACACACACACACACACACACACACACACACACAAAAACACAAACACACCCCTGCCTCTGCTCGTAGATCCACAGCATTGTTTTATATCTGTATGGGCACAATGTCTGTTGTGAAAATAACCATTTTGTTTGCTTTTATAATTTACTATCATTTTTAAGACATTAGTCGTTAAAGCAAACAAATATTGAACGGATGGATGTTAAACGCCGCTTACCCAGTAGTTAGATATTAAATAAAGGGCCATCTGTGGACTGTCTTGCTCTTGGAGCACAGTTACTAAGTAAACGACCCCGCACAACACGATTCTGCAACATCCTCACAATAAGATTAAAGTAAACTGCCATGATACATGATGGAGGTCAAAAAAGATTCCAGGGTCATTCAACAGACAATGTGAAAATGGTCATTAAGAAAACCCAAGATGCTGTTAGTGAAGAAACAGTAAGCCATTGTTCCATATAAAGCTTCTGCTGTTCGGTGTTATGTAACTGCAAAACTGATTAACCTAAACGTAAAGAATGTGCAAAAGCAAGACGTTTCTCCTAAGCAGCATCCAGGGTAAAATCTAAATGCCATTTAGAAAGCATCAGTGCACGTTACGTGCAAGCTTTTCCTTTGTGATGATAACGCACGTGTCTGGCATCATGTCCTGCTAATGGTTGAAATTTCTCATGTATACAGGATGATCGAGGGAACGCTATCAACCGTAGCCTAAATATAACACAAAACAAACGAGGCAGCCCTTTCTACTGCCAGGCAGACACAATTAGGCCTGACAGCTCATTGCGGAATGATGTAAGAGATTGTGCCACGAGGCCACTACATTCAGAACAGAGCCGAGTTCAGACTCTGTACACAGACCCGTCTCTACTGAGCCTACAGACAGAGCAGCAGGACAGCGCCTGACTTCCCTAACCCATAGATTTAATGTGATAAGAAGCATTTATTTGCACACCAAAGCAGAACAAGCCGAGTTAGCATACAGACAGAAAGCAGAAACAAGTATAACCACTATCTCATTTTTAAATTAACTCATGAACTCATTTAGGTAAGAGCAGGAGTAGGTAATCATGCAAAAATAATCATAGTACAGTTTTTTAATTATCACAGCTAAGGGTGTTCTCGAGCCCAGCCTGGGACACCAGTCCATCACAAGGCTGTGTAGGGGATACTGTTGCAGCCCTTGGACTTGGGGATGGAGGTATAGCGTTGCGCCTCCCAAGCACCACAAAATCTAGGATATAATTCTCATCCATTTTGAGAGCAACGTACAGTAAGTACATAATTCTTTACTTAGAAAAATAAGATCCAAGCTCCAAAAACGAACAATCATTGATAAAATTAACCACTCTCTAGATTGGAATTTGTATAACGACCATATATACAGTCGAATTCGGTTAATGGGACCACATCAGGACAGGATTGTTTTGGTCCTAATAACCGGCTGGTCCGATTAAACAAACATGCCCTATATTACAAGACGGGACGTGCTATGTAACAT
>JAUZSU010147912.1:0-14866 GCA_034780255.1 Parotocinclus maculicauda
TGGTACTGCCTCACACAAAAAAAAAAAAAAGTTTGGTTGGCGGATCCGCGAAACAAGCAATCAAAAATGTCTGGCCTTATTAGCACATACCTTTTAAAATGCATATATTTATATTTATTTATTATTTTTATTTTCAGTAAGTGTGCATTGTCTAATACAAGCATTGTGGAGAGTCAGGTCCAAAATGTCTAGCTAAATGTCTATGAAGGAGAGATCTTGAGAGGACCAGGTCACAATAGGGAACCTCGTTGTTATGCCTCACATGCGCATTTGAATGCAAAATCCATTGATTGATTACGTTTACTGTCTACATATCAGACCCCCCTTCTGATAATTCCGATAATGGAAACCACAGGACATAGGTGTGCCAGAGATGGGCAGGGTCTTGACTAGGATCACTCATGCAACCTTGTGGAATGATCCTCCTACTGTCCTTCACTTCCTCAGACATGGCCAGTCATGCACGTTTGTGACGCCTGGCCCAATCAGAAGGCACCAGTGGACCTCCAACCTGGTGGTGGGCTAGAAATTGTGATCTAATGCAACCAAAGTAAATGCGTTCATTATTATAATTAATTACTTTAACTACAGGTAACAACATGATCGTGATGAAAAAGTTTGTGATTATTAAGGTTTCACATCAAACCTTTACGTAAATTTTTTTTACAAAAACATAACCTCTCATTTTCCAAGGTTTTTGGTTATTTAAAATACATAAGTATAGGAAGGTCTAATGACCCTCTATCCTTTCGTACAGCAGCTGATCAAGCACGTGTCTGAACAATAAAGACGGTTTCCAAAAGAAGATACTATATCCATGTTTGGCCACAGGAGGGCGCTTTAAATCAAACCGTTCACAGTACTCTTCGTAAAACCTATGACTGGAAAGACCAACATTTAAAATGGAAATAAAAAATTAAAAGAAGCCTAAAAGAAATGGCGTTACTTCAGTTCACACATCTGTAGTCACATCTATTAGCATTTAATTGATAGAATAGCAATCACTGAAATGTATAACAGTAATATTTATACCGGACTCATGACACCTCTGCTAACATGTTCATACTAAACTAAAACAAACGATATAGATAATTAATCATTTTTATCATCATTTCCTTACTGTATTCCATAGCTGTATATCATTGTATAGTTGTTCTGAACATTGTACGTTACAACAACACATGTTGCAAAAAAAAGACCATCAAACTGTGTGGACCAGCTCTAACCAGGATAAACCACCATGGACACTGTACTGGCTTCTGGTGCTGGTTTAACTTTCTGTTTATGCGGATAAACTTTACTAGCTAAGCTGGTTGACCAGTATGCCACCGCAACAGCACCTCAAGCTGGTAACTAATATATCCACCTATTTAGTCTTTTCAAAACACAATATATGCCTGTTGAGCACCGCTGCCTCACAACAAGAAGGTCCCAGGTTTAATCCCAGGGTGGAGCAGCCTGGGTCCTCCCCGTGTCTGTGTGGGTTTACTCCAGGTACTCTGGTTTCCTTTCACAGTCCAAAGACGTGTGTTAGGTTAACTGGTGTCTCTAAAGTGGCCCTTAGTGTGTGACTTTGTGTGTGTGCCCTACAATGGATTGACGTCCCATCTGGGGTTGTCGAGAGTTGTCGGATGGGCATCGGATGGCCAGAGCCCCATGTGGATTAATGAATAAATATATGCCTATTTTATTTAGCAGGGATGGTAACTTCCAAGAGAAGTGTTGATTCTGACGTGTGGACTGTGGTAGCCTAGTGGTTGAGGTCCAGGACCTCGGCCAAGCTGCCACAGTTGGGTTTTTGAGCAAGACCCTTAACCCACAACTGCTTGGATTGTATCAATTGTAAGTCGCTCTGGATAAGGGCGTCTGCTAAATGCCGTAACTGTAAATGTAAAGAGTTCACTGGACTGTGGTAGCCTGGTGGTTAAGGTACTGGACTAGGGATTAGAAAGGCCAGGATTCAAATCCCATTTCTACCCCTATTGGGCATTGAAAAATTGCTTGGATTGTAAGATTATTGTTGTATTCAAAAGAGTCCAGCTGTGGAAATAATTTATTGTTTAGATTATCCATTTTTTAGTGTGTTCTATACCATATATGGGTATGAAGAGCACGTGAAGAGCATCTACAGAGAATGTGTTGCGGGTTGAAAGAAGGAAGTCACAGTGCCACAATAAAGTACACTGCTCACAAAATTATGGGATATTTCAAAATGAATATAAGTAAACAGTGTAGAAACTGCTATGGCAAAAAAAAAGACAAAGGACGCTGCATTTGGAGAAGCACCAAACTCAGAGAGCATGAAGCCTGGATAGGAGTACTTCTTTCTTTGGGTAAACAATTAGCTTTAAATGCAATAACTGGAAAGATATATAAGAACATGAAAATCAGAGCACAAGAGTTTAAACCTACAGAGCAAATTTAAAAGACCCCTTCCCCCTGTAGTCACATCCCCCACCCATGATGATGATGCATTTTTAATGTGTTGATGCTGGGGTTGTGTGACAATCGTTAGACCAAAAATATCCAGTTTCCCCCTCCAGACAACCATCTGAAAATGGAAGCATTTTAGTGAGGATACATGCACATATATGTTCACATTAATATTCATACTCATACCTGGACTAGACATTACAAGATGACAGGAACGCAAACATTTTCAGACTTTCTGGTGCCACATATTAAACCCAGTTCAATACTGGTCTTCAGACCTGAGCTGTCTGTCAGTTAAGGAGTTGTGTAGAACTAGGATATACAGGTTACAGGCACCCAACGTGCAGAAGATGATGAGTAAATTATGTCTTTTTGGTAATGAGCAGGAAGATTCATCAATTGCAAATAAGATTATATACGCATGTAAGATCATATAAGAGCACGTACTGTCCTGTGCAAAAGTCTTAAACCACCATTAGAGTAGATACAATAAACCATCGTTTTGGCAACGGTAAAATGACTGCATAAAATTATTCCTCAGTTTCTTTATTAGAACATAACAAAATACAGTTAATTCTATTATAGTCAAAGAAAACAGCTTCTATAAACTACAGTGACAAATATTCAGTGTGACCTTTACTTATACTTGAGCAACAGCAGCATCTGGCAGCTTCATCAGAATTCAGAAAGAAGTGTTTTTAGAAGTGCAGCCGCCAACAAACCACTTTTTCGGAAAGGGTGAACAGGGTTAAACGGCTAATATATGCTAAAGCTCAAAAAGACTGGAATGAAAATTCATGAAATTCATGAAAAAGTCCAAGTTTGAAAAGTTGGGGTCCAATCGTTAACAATCTGTTACACATGGCCATTATGCCATTGGTAAAACAACAAATCTATGGTGGCCTAAAACTTTTGCACAGTACTGAACATGCACTGCTCACAAAAAGGAAATATCTAATTTTGAAATATCCCCGAATTCTTGTGTGCACCATATAGGTGTGTGGGGCCTTGCCAGAGGGTCCCAGTCTAGGCGCTCCATAGGTGGGGGTCTGTGTTCATGTGAGACATATCTAAATTATAAATACCATTCCCTAATAAATAGTAAAAGCATTTGTGTCACATTTCTTGTATTTGTTAAAAACATTTAAAGAGATTCATTACATAGAGTTTCAGTTACAGTCTGATATATAAATACAATTCATGACTGACAACTGAAAAGATCATTTTTATTTGATTAAAATAGCCTCGACCAATGTCAAGTATGTTAATATCCATTTCACTCAACTTAGCACTGCTGTGTTACCACTTCCCACTAATCTGCTAAAAGAGTGCTATACACATCCGAGACAAACAGTTGATAGTTTGCAATGATACGAGATCATGTGAAGAAAGCCCGTTATATAAAGTTATTAAAAGATTTCCGAAGAACATCCAGCTCACACGCTTTAGCTCTCAGAACATGTAAACTGGCACACAATAAACACGACTTAACCGACACCCATATAACCACTCTATCTGAAGTTCAGTTCAGTTCTTCCCAAGGCTTATCCAAACAAGCCGAGCACTATCTCTCTAATGACAGTGCTATGGGGTTGAAGGAGTTATATATAGCTGTTCCTGTGACTGCACTGGTCATGCTAGCTGGATTCCAGAGGCAGGCTCAGTGCACAGCCAGACCAACACCTGCTGTCAAAGCTAACTGCCACACTGCTGCCTCAAATCCTATGGGGCCTGGATCGCATAATCTGGGTCAGGTAAAAAAAAAACAACAGTCTAATTCATCCAGTCTGCAGCACTCATCGTAATAATGGTTTTTGACCTAGTTTCTTATTTAACCTTTCTATATTTGGGGGTGAATATTTAGATATTGAAGCATGCATGACACAGTAAAGGATTTTCCATTTTGTGCTTCATCACCAGGGCTTTGGGAGTTGCAGAGATTTTAACCCGAGCTGGTTTGAAGATTTGGAACAGGTGGGCATTTTGGATCAGGTAAGAGCTTCAAATTGCTTCATGTACAGTACACGCAGCTGTCACCCTGCAGCATTCACAGTTTTGATTTCACATAGCCAGTGGAGCAAACACAAACAGTGGATGCTTCAGGGAAAAAAAGAGTGAAAGGTCATATGTGTAAAATTTTTAATGAGTTCTCTTTTTTTGCTAGACAAATGACTCAGCAGAGGTGGTCAACTGCAGAATATTTACTTAATATATATATATTAAGTGCAGCTCTGGGTGTGCTGCTTTTCTGATCCTCAATTCACACAGTGCCAGGCGTCTATTTTTACCTTGGGACAAAGAAATTAGTTCAAGTATCTTGTCTATACTATTCAGACAACGAACCCGCAACTATGTCAGAGAGGACAGCTGCAAATGACGTGCTAACAGATGTAGCTCACGCGTCACATTCTCTGAAAGAAAAAGCCATTGAGCTTCCTACAAACAAGGAACTTGAGGAGAACAGTAACCCAGTGCTGGCAGATGATACCTTGGATGACTCATCAAGTTCCTACTGCACTGCCCATTGTTCTCTTAGTGAATACAGTGAAACGTTTGAGCATGAAATACTCGGCATAGAGCCAGTATGTGAGAACGCTTCATCTGAATCCTCACACTCTGGAGCTGCTTCAGCAGGAACCCCAATAGTCTCTTGCTCTGATAACGACACCCTGGTACGAGAGCTCAAAACAAAGGATGGTAAAGAAGTAGGGTCTGTGCGGAATGTTTTGACTGAAGAACCTCTAAGTGGACAGAACAAAAACTCTCTATCTATCAATAGTGATTTTATGTGGGAATCAGCACAGTTCCTATCAGGTCCTAAAATAACAATTATGAACCTGAATCTTACAAATATACATCCAGTAACTGACGAGCAAGTTTGTGTTCAGAGGCTTAACTCGTCGAGGGAAGAGTTTTTCAATTATTTCAGAAGCAACAGTGATGCTGTTCAAACGGACACCAAGCCTGTTCAGACCCCTGGCTCTGTCAAGCCTGGTTTTAACGTTTCTTTGACAAGTAAAGATAATAACGAAGAACCATATGGCGGCATTAAGACAAAAGAAGACCCCATAACGCATCAGCAAAGCTTCAGAAAGGCTTCCAATAAGCTCAGCACCAAATGCAAACTTGACAGTGGTGAATCTATCGTTGGTCGCATGAAATGGGAGAGGGAGGAGCAGGGTTCAGGGGTTGGCAAAGAGCAGGCAGAGCTGTCTCTCAAAGCTGGAAATAGAAAGCCGCCTGCAAGTAGCACCTCAACCCTTACAGCCAACAGTCAGAAGTCAGGAATCCTGTCACGTTGTTATTCAAAGCGTCTCCTCGCCACCAGCAACCAACCTCAGTCCCAGAGCCATCTTTTCCGGCGGTTGAAAAAGCAGAGCCAGAAAGAAGTCTGCCCGTCCTCATTGGTCCTACCGTCGTCCTGCAGCGACTCTAAGAAACACTGTGGATCTGAGGACAATACCAAAAGAGCCTTGGGCATGGCTACTAAGGCTGAGACAACCACTGATGTAAGAGCCTTTGCTTCTCTGGATCATTCAACATCATCATGTTCTGAATCTAACTACATGGATGTTCTCAACTCTACTTGTTCCTCAATTCAGATGTGTTCTGAAGGAGACTGGTCCAAGGATGTTCTGTCCTTCAAGTTGCCAAGGATTTTAATGGACAACCATAATACTTCAGCATGCTCAGAGTCCAGCAGTATTGAATGCATTGATGTGGCCTTGGAAGGCCATGAAGAAATGGACAGAAATGCAAAGATGGTGCCAAAGAGACAGATTCAGCTGAAAAAACGTGGAAACCTAGACCCCCATGCTATCCTCGAGGTCACATCGACACCCAGTCGGCCCAGAGATGTCTTGCAGCGTCAACACAGTACCCCTGCAGCACTACATCAGGACACGCGCCAATCAGAACTTCAATCAGACCAACCTGAGAGAAAGCAAAAGCTGCAAAAATCCTTATCTCTGGATGAAACATCCAGCAAAAACAAATTGGCGTCATGTATTATCAAGAGCGTCCTTTCAAAGAAGATGCAACATGAACAGAACCTTCACACTCTGGATGTTCCTGATCAGGCTCCTATCACAGCATGCAGTACAGCCAATGAAGGTGACTACTTGTCCACTTCAGCTAAAGAGATGTGCGCTGAAACAGATCTAGGGGTTGTACCAGTGGCTTCTCATTTAAGATCTGGTACACAGAAGCCTACGCCGAAGACCGAGTCCCAAACGCTGAACAGCTCTGTAAAAGAACACACCAGTGTCATCTCCAAAACGCAGCCTAAATTGCTAACCAAACACAGTTTCAACCCGTTTTCCTGTGGGCTAATTAAGACTCAATTTCAAGATGCTGGCACTGTGTCTTCAGAAACTGAAAAAGAAAAGTTAAGTCCTAGTAAGGAAGCACAGCTTAACAGCCAGATCCCTGAAGAGAATTTATCCTGTGACTCAGCAAAGGGTAAAGCACGGAACTCAAGTGCAGTGATAAGTGAAGCAGTTGGCAAACAAGCCTCGGTGAAAACCACACCTGAGGAATGCGGCACAGTTCAAGGAGGCCATAAGCAACACGATTTCCGAAATAAGCAAGCAACCAACCTTGAGAAACATGAAGAAACAGGTGAGGAACAGAAAAGTACACACTGTCCCACATTGGCTGCCTGCCTATCTTCTAATCTGAATGCAAGCACAAAGGATAATGTCAGGCCTCAGTGTGCTCAGTATAATCCGGAGAAAGATCAGAAAAGTGAGGACATTGGACGTATGGACGTTCAAAGCTTAGTGAAATTTAAAGCAACAGCCCCTGTGCACGTGGTAAGGGACATGCGGAGCCTTGTGAAAAGTACATACAGCCAGTCTTTTCGATGTTCTGGTGAGAAAGCACAAGCATGTTTGCCAACAGCCACCCTACGTCCAATCAGCAGCAAGAGAGATGACAAGGAAAAAGGATTCAAGCTGGATGAAAAATTATGCATGCCAAGAGCCACTTTATCTGCTACCCTCGAAAGGGTCAGAGCCTCTGTTAATACCACTTCCAGAGGATGTGCATATAAGGTGACCTCTATCCTGGAGTCACATGACAAAATTCCTCATATTGGTCTTGGAGTGTCAGTTGGAGTGGCCCAGGAACACAGTTGTGCCGTATCAAAATCCTCAGAGGAACAGGGCGTCCTTAGAACAGTCGGGCAAGCAGATGTTCAGTGTAGCAACAGAAACATAAAACAAACTAACTGGACGGGCAAGCCAGTACAGACTCGTGGGGAGACAGTAACTAAGTTGTCCAAACAAGAGCAGTCTGGAGACTCCAGCAAGCCAGCTTATGAGAAACAAAGGAAACTGGTTGAGCATCAAAGGCAACCACTGGCAGCTGAGTCACGGCGCTGTCCATCAGTAGACTGTTCTGACCAGCGGGATAGCTGTAATCTCTCAAAACACGTATCCTCTGCAGCCAGTGATTGTCACCAGACCCCAGGTCCACCCCCCAGATCACAGAGCCCAGCTGGGCCTCCCTCTGCCTGCATCTTAACTGTTGCTCCAACACCAGTATTACCGTCATATTTCTACAAACCCACTCCACTGGGCTACCAGACAGTTTCTCCAAATATGGGAGCAGTTAGCTATATTCAAGGCCCTATCATGCTGCAAACACCGGCTCTCAACCAGCCTGCGACGGCCAGCGGTCATGTCAGGTTTATGAGATCGTTATCAATGGAAGGCTGCCCTGTACAGCAAGGTTTGTCTACGCAGACAGAGAACGAAGAGAAAAAAACAAAAAGGCCTCCTCCAGATACTTCTCATACTTTAACCACAACCTTGGGTGCTGAGGGAATACAAGCGAGTGTCAGCTTGCAGAATCCGGAAGCGGGTGGAAAATTGGCGCAGAGTCCTCGTCACATGCTGCTGGACCCTGAAACTGGCCACTGTTTCTTTGTAGACATTCCACAGCTACCGCAACGCAAGATGCTCTTTGACCCAGAGACCTGCCAATATGTGGAAGTCGTAGTGCCACAGCAGAGTACGGTTATGACTCCTCCCTGCGCCATACCATTCCCCTCCCTTCACCTCCCAGCCGTGTATGCACCACACTGTCTGTCTTATGTCCAGGCACACCCTCAAGTGCTGCCTCCGCCAGGACCATGAGATTTATAAAGGACTGCTGGCTGCACAACGTAAAAAGAATGCACGGGCTTTGAACTGGATGACCCACAAACTCGTAAACTTGGAGATGGAATATATGAATTCATGAAGCTACCTCTGGGATCAGTAGCTAAAATGAAAAATAATGGTTTTCTAATTAAACAAACTCTTTTCTTATTATGACCATGAAAATGTGTTTGATTACACTGGATTTTGTACATTTTATTACTGCCGTGTTCCTCACAAGTATAAAATCACACATGCACTCACCAATTCACCAGGGGATGTAACTGGAGAAGGTGATCAATAAGAATCTCATTCAGGTGCTCGAGAGTGAGTTGCTAGAGGCAATGGTGTCAAATGGGGGTTAAAGCAAGTCATTGTTATACATCGTTAAGGGTACACGTTTGGTTTGAACCACTTATAAACAAACAGAAATGAGAAGCCTGCACAATGTGTTTGTATCAGTTAAAGTGATTTTAATTGATTTCAGTAGTTACTCGAGGAAATCTAGAGATCACTTGGCCTGTTGAGAGTTTTACTGTTAGATCATTGAAACCTCACCTTACACATCAATTTCTTTTAAAGGTCACTCGTTTGAATCATACTTAACTACTATCGTGGACGAGGTGAACTGATATAAATATAGACCTGTGAACATTCTTTTAACAAAATCAATAAAAATGTAAAAAATCACGTCCACTGGCTAGTGCTTAATCAGTCAAAGCTGCAGCTTTGCTCTTTGCATTTTTGCACATCTACGACATGCAATATTGATTTGATTTGCATAAGATTTCAAGGCGACAGTGACCAGGTTCAATCCCTGAGGTCACACTGGCACAATTAGCTGTGTCTGAGGGAGCAGAAGCAGGTCAGGTGATCATCCTACTACTGAAACAGCTGCCATGAACTGGCTTTCCACCCAGAGTGCATATCTGAATTCTGCAACCCAAAATTAAAGGTTAAAACATGACAAAACAATCCCAAAAGTCTATATTTTTTCAAGCATTATTTTGTCATATATGCCTAATAAATAATATAATTGCTCGGGCTGGTATTTTCTATTGTTTTATTATTCATTCATTTCCCACGTCAAAGGTTGCTGGAAAGCCGGTGTCTAGCCAGAGACACAGGGCTCAAGGCAGGAACAACCCTAGACAGGGTGCAAATCCATTGTGCACACTCACACACATTCACAAACTAATGGCACTTACAGAAACACAAATTAACCACCGAAACAGCTGATCATGTATGTTTATGACCCCCAAACCACACTGGAAGGTGTCGCTAAGAATCTAACATGGACCCCTGCTGTGGTGGCCTAGCATATCAGATTTCTTTCCCCACTTCACACGCAATTTCAAAACACTTCAACAAGACTGGCAAACAAATGCAAGTTCTGTTACATTTCTTTCTGCATAAAAATACAATCAATTCTCCCACAGTACAACGAATAGGAGCCATTCAGTAAGGCATTTTTGTGATCATCTCTTTGTGGTTAATATTCAGTGCCTGTAACATAGTAATAAATATATGAATTAAAAGCATTTAGCTTGGAAATCTCAGTAGAATATGCACTCGCTGGCCACTTTAATAGATACACTGTTTCTACACTTACTATTTAGAAGCAGTTTTACTTACCATATAGTTCTTTGTAGATCACTAATGACAGACAGTAGTCCATCTGTTTCTCTAAATACTTTGTTAGTCTCATGTCCTCTGTTCTCAGGACCCAACAGGACCAGCACAGATCAGGTACAGATCAGGTTGTCTGGTGGATCATTCTACATTTTACATCTACAAGGTGGACCAATATGGTAGATGTAAGTGAATACAGAGTTTAAAAACTGTAGCACACTAACACATCACCACCACATCAGTGTCACTGCACCCAAATAGTACCTGATCTGTGATGGTCCTGTGAGGGCCCTGGCCATTAGAGAGCAGATTAAAAGTGACTAACAAAGTATTTAGACAAACACATGGACTACAGTCTGTAATTGTAGAACTACAAAGTGTTCCTATATAGGAAGTGGTACTGATCAAAATGACCAAATAAGTGTAGAAACAAGAAGGTGTACCTAATAAAGTGACCGATGCATGCAAAATGATAGGAAATCCCAGATCTGACTACACTTTGGTGCATGTGGTATTCTCTGAATTGTTTCTCACCACATTGTCAATATTCTTTAAGTTCTGCTCTGCAGGCCTGACATTTTTGCGCCGGTGCAGTTTAAAACCTTGAAATGTGGGGCAGATGGGCAGATAACGCAGACAGTCAATCCTCCTTACAAGCCCCATACCGACTGGGAAATTATATGTGTTTGAGGTGGCATCACTCGTTTCAGAGGATTCATCAGCCTTCCACTCGATCAGGCCACGCTCTTGTTTTGTGCCTGGATGAAAACACACACATCCATTAGACATATCCAGTGGCTGAGAGTTATTTTAGTACTCTTAATCCTGTTTATTATACAGTAAGTACCTGGAATGGTGTTGTCCAACACAAACGCTATGAATCCTCCAACAAACATCTCTGTGGTCAGGAGGACTGTGAGGATTTGATCCAGCTCTGGCACCCCTAATAAAAAAAACGTTGCGTTATCCTAACACATAACACACTGGGCTACCACTAGTTTTCAGAATTGTTACAGCAGCCTTTTTTTATTTTATCACCATATATTTGGGGTAAATAAGCAATGCTGTTGGCATGGCCCTTAATCCACATAATCCTCATAATATCATGAATGTATTTACTATTGCTACACACCATTAGTAAATGGCCATTCACTTTAACAGCGAAGAACAAAAAAAACTTTCTTTGATATATTTATCGATATTATATCTTATTCATGTCTGAATGACAGAATGAATTAACAAAACTAACACTGACAGAAAAGCCACACACTACTGGACGGCGTGTGTCCAAGGTCACAGAGCCTCCAGTGCTTATCTCCACAGTTCACAGGGCACAGACATTCCTGTTAACTGGACAAGACAACAGTAGATCCCAGGGCTCTGTAAGGCTTACAGTTTCAGGATCTAGGAATCAGCCTCACCTCTCTCAGGACTCACCCCAGGTTCTTTTGGTAGTGGGCTAAGATATTAGACAGTTGCACCACCTGAGTGCTAAAGGAGATAATATTTATGTGTTTAGTAGATGATTGTTTACAGAGTCAACAGAAACGCTTGAAACAATAATCTGGCTGCATCCCAATCCACATACACAAAAATTAGGTTAAATTAGCACTCTGCCAATGGTGAGTATTTTGACACACTGTGATTTGGGACACATACAAGTCAGCAGGTAGGCCCAAGTTGGTGACAGGTTCAAATGAGGCGGATTTCAGTATCGGTGTCTCAATTTACATCATCATATTCTCAGAGGTTCATTTAACACTACTGAAACCTGTCATCACATTCCATAATCCCCTCAATCTTACATTGCTAATGTTAGCACACTGCTAACAGGCCAGCAGTTAGCAAGTCGGTTGTTTAGATCCTCACAAGGTTCCATGAATCTCATCATCCACTCAGAATTTGAATATTTCAAGTTGTTTGAAGTTGTGGATTGGAAATCACACTTGAACCCGGGTTCAAGTACAGACAGTATTTTTTGGCAAGGCAGGCATCATATATATATATATAGAGGCATGATTGGGTGTGTCTAAGTGTTATTTGTAAAGCTGTCTTGAGACAATGCTCTGTTGGTGAAATAAATTTGACTTTACTCCTACACTCTCTATTCTCTGAACAGGTTTTAGAACTAAGCTGATCAAAATACAAATAAATATCATTTTAATTAGCCAGTTTAGCTAACCATTTAAATAGTTTACAAGCTTATGCTGAAGGGATGCCACGGAAATGGTACATGGGTTTAAATTCTGCCCCTCACACTATAAAAACCTTTCTTTGTAGAGTGAATTTATTATTGAATCAACAGTCACCAATCACTTTATTAGGTACACCTTCTGGTCCATTTAATCAGATTCTCTACATACTTTGTTAGTCCCATTTACTCAGTTCTTTAATGGTCAGGAATGAAGATCCTCACAGGACCAGCACGGATCAGGTACTATTTGGGTGGTTCTCAGCACCACAGTGACACAACATAATAGAACATTGTAAAGCTACTATGAGACAATGCTCCATTGTAGAAAGCACTATAGAAATAAATCTGACTGTCTTTAAAATGAAAACTTGCAAATAAAAAAAAATCCCCACCTGGGAAGACAAATATGGCTTTAAAAATACATAAATAAATAAATATATATATATATATATATACTTTTATATAAAAATAAAAGTACAAAATCAGATTGAATTCAGACTTGAGGGTGCGTACTGGTTTATTTACTTATTATTTATTAATAATTATTTCTATCATAAGTCACATATCTTGCTTAAAAACTACAAATTAACCTTTTTTATGAAACTCATTTGTTCACTTACTTAATCACTTTTGATACCTGCTTAATCCAGCAACACAGGGTGCTAGGCAGGACCCAACATGGACTTGCGCACACACACATGCACGTACGCACACGTGCGCACACACACACACACACACACACACACACACACACATACATACACACACATACACACACACACAGAGACACACACACACAGAGGCACACAGAGGCACACAGAGGCACACAGAGGCACAAAGAGGCACACACACACACTCGCACTCACCCACAGACACAGGGAGAACATGCAAACCAGGACTCAAGGCCAGGCTACAATTGGGTTTTAATTGTGGCCTGGACTTAAGTCCTGGTGGTTTTGTTTTAATGCCTAAATGCATTTAGCCTAGTAATGTTGGACCCATAAAGGGAAAGTTGGGGCAGGGTGACAAAAGAGTTTTGGGGTACTTTAACTGTATTCAAAATTATACAAATAAAAACCTCAAACCGACCTGTTTGGATGCTGCCTGGGTGAGTTTCCAGGTAATTGGGAAGCATAAGGCCAGAGAATATGGAGAAGCCCAGAATAAAAAGGTTTCTTGAAGAGTTTAGATCCACACACTGCAGGTTGGACAAACCCACAGCCGTGATCATACCTGTTCAGGACAGATCAGAAATCAGTAGCAGAAAAATGGTTTATGTAAAAGCTTGAATATAATACTTTAATGTTAGGGGAGGTTTATTCAGTGCAATGGTTATTTACACATAACAGAAATGGAATTGATTTTCATTTAGGTCATATTGAAATTTGTACAACTGTGTAACTTCTCTCCAAAGTAACTCTGCTGAGATTATTTATACAGTTCTGGAATCAGTCAAATTCAGAGGAACGGTAATAAAGTAAGATGTCCTTCACTACTGGAAAAGACATAACGGAAAACATGAAGTGCCTATGAATAAGCTGGGAAAGAAGCTCAACACTGCCCCCTTGTGGATCCAGCGTGCCTCCTTACCAAATAAAGTGCAGAACATGCCACCAAGGACTGATCCGGCAGTGAGGCGAACAAGGCTGTGAATTTCCCAACAGTCCCCAGTACGAACATTATGATTCCCCCGTACTGCACAACTCTTCTGCTGCCCACCTGCAAAGCAATCCAGAACAAAGGTACTGGTCAGAAAAAGTTCTGTATCCATGCTACATTATATGAACAAAAGTACTGGGACACACATTAAACCTGCATCCTGCATCCATAACAGCTGTATAAGGCTTTTTACAACATGTTTGAGTGTTCCTCTGGAAATGTTTGCTCTTTAATCTGGAAAAGCATTTGTGAGGTCAGACAATGATTTTGGATTACAGCTTACAACACCCAAAGGTGTTTGATGGAGTTGAGGTCAGGGATCTGCCAGTCAATCAGTGTATTCCAGTCAAGTTCTTTGACTGGAAACGCACCCAGCCACGCCTGTATGGACACTGCATTTTGCACTGGGGAACAGTCATGCTGGAACAGAAAAGGGCTTTTCCCAAACTGCCGCTTGATGATTTAAAGCTTGGAAGTACACTGCTCACAAAAATTAGAGCCTATTTCGAAATGAAATATCCCATAATAAAATATGATTATATTTGTTTTCCTCATTTTTGTGAGCAGTGTAGATGGAAACCCATGTCATGAAGCTCCAAGTGCAGTTTTAGCACTGATGTTAATGGTCTGGAATTCAGCAGGTGATTTTTAGGCACTATGTGCCTCGACAATCAGCGACTTTATGTGCCAGTTCATGGCTGAGTTGCTGTGGTTCCTAAAATGGGACAGTGGTGGCCTAGTGGTTAAGGTACTGGACTATGGACCAGAAGGTCCAGGGTTCAAATCCCACCTCTGCCACAGTTGG
>JAUZSU010147923.1:0-14865 GCA_034780255.1 Parotocinclus maculicauda
GTGTATTCCTGCTTGAACTCGTGTCTCCCTTCCTCTACCTTCCAGAAGCAGGTCTCTCCTGGGAGACACCCGAATCCGT
Organism: Parotocinclus maculicauda; assembly: GCA_034780255.1. Taxonomy (NCBI): domain Eukaryota; kingdom Metazoa; phylum Chordata; class Actinopteri; order Siluriformes; family Loricariidae; genus Parotocinclus; species Parotocinclus maculicauda. The sequence goes on from JAUZSU010147923.1 coordinate 80, forward strand.
CCTCCGGATCATCACTGCCGGCTCTGCCAATCGCCTGGATCTGCGGACACAACACGCCGACGCCGCACCCGTTTTCCGTCTCTGCACCCGTTTTCCGGCAGCGCACCCGTATTCCGGCAGCATACCTGTTCTCCGCATACACACCCGTTCCGAGCCAGCTTCCTGGATTCAACCTTAAGTACCAGCGTTTACTCGGACTTGCACACACATACACACACCTTCACTCAACTGTTCCTTCGAGAGTAGTTTGTACATACTTATACTGAATTGTATATTTGTCTACTTAGATTCTCTTATTAAAGAACGTTTTTTTGCACTACGTTGTGTGGCTCCGTGTCTGTGGTCCTGCTTTGGGTTTCAGTTTTGCCTGGGACGGTCTGGTTCGCCCAGCTGAACCTAACAGATAATGGATATTTAGGCCGCCTCACCAATAGCTTTGTAATGGCGACCGGCGAGGACAACCGAACGCTCTGGGGGAAGGTAGGAACCCTGAGGGGAATGAGGGGAAACCAAAGAACATTTATTAAATAACATAAGTCAGGCATTTTAAACGATAGGTAAAAAGTCCCACGCGCGAATCAGGTACAGTCTACCGAGACAAGAGTCCAGAGGCCTGGGGTATGGGCCATAGAACCCACAGACAGCCAAAGGTCCAGGGGTCCGCGAACAGCCTGGATGCTGGAGATCCACTGGACAGCTGAAGAACCCGAGAGTCCACAGGGTGGTAGGGTGCCAGGGGCGAAGGGGCCGCACCACCTCCCAATTGGCCCTCGGCCCGGGGTGGACCCCCTTCTGGAACCTCCCGGGTGAGTACCCTACCCACGGGTGCTTCCTTTACCATCCCTGTAACTCTTCTCTTACCTGATACCCATCTCTCCATCCTAGCGCTAGTTGATTCTGGAGCCCAGGGGAATTTTATGGCAGAACATCTGGCCACCACAGCCAAGATCCCAAGCACCCCCCCCCTGCCCTCTGCTCATATCATCACCGCGGCTACCGGAGAACCTCTGGGCTAAGTCTACTGTCAGCGCAGACGTAGAAAGTAGCGAAGGCAAACGCAGACTACAAAACCAGACAGTCCAAAGTCGAAAACCGGAAAAACACAGCAAACAGAGTCCGATAAGGGTGAGGCGAAGGCGAAACAACGGGAGACAGAAATGGGTCCCTAACCAGGACCCTAACCAGGTTTTAAATGTCAGAGCCCAGAATGCAGTATCCACAGACAGACAACGAATTGTTACGAGATGTGGTGGTTTTTATTAGGACCCAGGCATGCGGTATAAGCGTATCCCACAACGTATAATAAGAATGGGGAAATAATATAGAACAACTGAAAAGGGATGAAGAGCGGAGCGTAAGGCCTCTAACACAAAAGAAAGGGGCGTGCCAAGGTTGAACTGGTCGCAAAAGGGCGACAAAGCGCAAGTCGGGGCGCACGTGCAAAAAGCACGGTTTTGGGACGTCTCTTAAATGGCGAGGCACGGAGGTAGTTAAATGCCAGGGAGCAAGTGTGAGCTCGAATGTGCATGCAATTAAATAAAAGCCAAATCGCGGAAGTGGCCGAAGCTCAGGGTGCGCTTGTAGCGCAAGTGTAAATAACATTAACAGAACACGAAAATAAACTTGGGTGCGCAAGGAGCGCAAACGTGAATAGATCGCGAGGGGCGCCGAAGCGCCAGAGGGTGAGCATGAGCTCGAAAGCAAAGAAGCCCTACCGGGGCGCGTCCTATTACAGACGAACACCAGGCTGGAGTGAGGCTAGGTAGGTGCCGACGACGGAAGCGTGCGCACGAGTACGGGACGGGAAAACCCTCAAAGTGCCCCTAACAAACTTATTTACCTCGGGGGTTACCCGTCCATACCAGTCTTTCGGCACTAAAAGCCCCCGGAACTTTACCACTATCTCTCGGGAACGAGAACCAAACGGAGATGGAATCTTGATGGAATTATAATGACCTGGCCCCGAACAGCGCTAAAACCACGCCTTTATAGGACGTGAAGCAGCTGTTTGGGATCAGGACATCATTACGATAATGTCAGAGTTCTCCGCGTTGTTTCCGCGGGTTCTCTCTTACCTTTTCCTTTCTCTGTAGTACACGTGGTTTTCCTTTGTTTTTGTTTTGGTGGCGGCGCATGCGGTGTGTTGTTGTTCCCTTTTCCGCAGATCCATTGGCTCCCGGCTTGGCGCTGTCACGCCCTAAGCAGCTGCAGCGAGTTGGCGTCCTGATTGGCGACACTACTTCTCGCCACTCCGAACCAAGAGTCATCGCCAGATTATTACTCCGTTTTTCCCGGTACCTGGCTACGTATTAGGCTCAGCTATTTTGTTAGCGTTAGCCTTTTGACTCACGGCTCTAATCACGCTCCTTTCCGAGCGTTTCTCTGTATTACCGTGTATTCCTGCTTGAACTCGTGTCTCCCTTCCTCTACCTTCCAGAAGCAGGTCTCTCCTGGGAGACACCCGAATCCAAGTCTGCAACAGCTCTGTATAATAAGTCAGTGAATGCCAGAGAACCCCGAGTTAACATAGGATACTACAAATGTTTAATGAAAGTAAAATGTGTTTAACTTTAAGACAAGCAATGTGTTTATATGCTGAAAATATGTAAAATAAATAAATGTGCTTCAATTTCCTTTTGCGTTTTCATTTAGGCTGTATTATAAGAATTACATAATGTAGGTATGTCCACAGCATTTCAGTGTCAACAAAGGTAGACCTATCAGATTCTGATCATCTAATTGTAGTTTGTAAGTGGTTCACAGGTGGTTATATTAGATTTCTTGTAAACCTGTCTTCAAATGTAAGGGATACTGAACCTCGGTTAGGCTGGTGGGATGGCTCGAAACACGCGGGCATTCAGCATGTTCCTTTTCTCTGCGTTTGCAGTCATTTCCAAAGGCAAAGAGGAGAAAGTAATTTTAGAATATGAGTTACCTTTGCTAAATATTGTCGTGATTTACATTTTACTGATTACTATATAATGAAGAAGTAGTTCTGCCTCCCACTATAAGCAGCAGGATCTAGAATAATGAAATGGCACTCTGACTATACACTGAAAGATTTGAGCCGTCCAAGCTCTCAGAATCATTTTTCAAGCTGAGCTGAGAATAAAAAGCAGGATGTGTCTCTAGCAGAGCACATAATAGGCTGCCTGTTCTGATTCAGTGGTCCTGCTCTATCCATCCTGAGTGGGGAACACTTTACGTGATCGACCATCACTCAGGCTGCTGTCCTGTGACCATGCTTAGCGTCTTCCAGCTGGAACCAACCTGGTCTGATTCAAACTTGGATCAGCTCTGAGCATCATCAAACTGCAGACTATCACATACACCTGTTTGCACTTAATCCAGTTCAGTGGGTGGCTATAATGCACCAACACAGTATGCCAATCACCATAAAACCCAAAAGAAGTAAAAATGCGGTGCGAACATAGATATATGATGTATGATATATGGTATTATATTATTTATTAGTCCATGGGTGTGGTTTCAGACACACCTACAGTCACATAGTCAAGGTACAAATAATGAGACGTGCTGAAACTACATTCGCCCCACTGGCTATAAAGTGCAAGTAAATTTTCACTTTTTTGATGTCTCTATTGATTGTATTCATTGTATTAGGTTATTATGCTTTATTTATGCTTTTAACAATTAATTACATATGACTATAGGCATAAAATCATTTGGGGGGTCGGGAATGGGTTAATCCTATTTACAGCGCTTCTTAGGGAATGCGAACAAATACGATTTGGAATGCGAACAAATACAAATTGACGCCCGAACCCGTAGTTCTGTTGAACCCCTACTACCCCACACACCCAACCCATTGGGCTACCTAATTTCTTGTACCTTATATATATATATGTAAAAACCTCTTCTGCTTAGACAATGAGTGGTGACAAAAACAGGCTGGAGGTGGTCTGTGGAGCCTATGGATATCCTAATAAACTATTTTGTGTCAACAGTTTGTGTGACTGTTGTGTCAACAGTATTCTGTGTGAGCCCTACAGTGAGAACATTAACAACATCACAGACTGCATCACGGACTACATAAACCTCTGTATGGACAATGCTGTGCCATCAATGACTCAAGTGGTTTGGCAAATAACAAACCCTGGGTCACTAGTGACCTACAGGCTCTTCTGAATAAAAATAAGAGGCTTTATTGCAGGTGATAGTGAGGAGGTGAAAGGAATACAAAAAGTGTTAAAGGTGCTAATTAGAGTCAGTAAGAAGAGCTAGAAGAGGAAGGTGGACTAAGTGCAGAAGGGCAAATTGAGAGAGGAGTCGAATGACCTTGCAATCATCAGTCTGAGGAATGCGTGATGAGGGCATATTAGTGAAATATTTCAACAGGTTTGACCCATTCACCCACATTCCTTTGCACCCTCCTCCCATAGATAGTATGACAGCCAAGCAGGTGAAGCAGTAGGGCCTTAAGGTGTCAGGTCTATAGTACCCCAGGTGCTCTGCTGCTAATTTGTACCAACCTGTAAATTCTATTAGTATGTGACTGTCCTATTGTAAGTAGTACTCCTTTGTTTGTCCCTCCTTTTACATTTATGGCATTCTAATGCTTCCACTAATTGCTGATTCTCTCCAACCTATATTTACTGTATAGAAACTTGTTCACATTTACTTCCGTTTTGTCTATTAATTCATTTTTGGCATCCAACAAACAGAAGTACTAAGGAGATTACACCATCTTCTTAAGTGTTATTGCTGTGTTATTACTGTATATTCTGTAATTATTGTGAATTTAAATACATTAGAAATGGGTGGCATTCGCAATGCTGTGTAAATGGTAGCGTTCCACTCATTATTTTCAGTATCTCTGATAGATTTATGCATTGTTTGCACAGTTTTCATATCAAAATATCCTTTACATTTTCATTATCATAGCATAAAAGACCACCTAACACATCTGGGAAACTTCTACTTCAGTCAATTATGTGTTTCACAAAACACAATGTGATTTTTAATCGGCACATTCCTTTATAGCAAAGCGTTAAATTATGTTGTGTTTATATTTATTTATGCACAATAAGTGTTGCATGTGTTTTATGCCTGCATTTATACTTACCTGCAGGTTAAACTCAAGCATTTGGTGAGATCCAAGAGCCATTTCTGGTGTCCCCTTCCCACATAACACTAATGCTGTAAATGAATATCTTGTGGGCGTGCGTCACTCTCCTGTGCCAGGGGATAAAGATCAGCCTCTTGATTGTAATTTGGTGAGATGGGTGCACTCCTCTACCTTATCACAGGAAGCCAAAATGAAATATGACTTATTGTGTTCTGTAATGGAAACATAAAGTCATGCACAAAATCAAAAGTCTGATTATTAATAAAATGGCTATGAAGAACTGCTATTCACACTGAACATGAACTGAGAAGTTTCAAGTCTGAAGTCACACTAGATTCTTGCGAAAATCACATGCATTTTAATGGAATTTGCAGTTATGAGCAATTGCAGTTCAACTGTAATGTTAATGTCATGTTAATGTTCTTACACATTTATTTTGCAGTATATCTATAAACAGTTAGTAGTAAGTTAAATTTCCTATATTAATAATTTGTGTGCTCATTATGTATACGTTTTAAGTTAATTTTTAGACAAGTCTTTTAGGATTTTATTTATGTCATTCAAAGGCAACAGAACTATGGCCCTCACTTTGTGTACAGAACAGAACATTTTCTGAATGTTTGCCACAATGGTAAAACAAATAGTCTGCAATGCCTTTGAGGGCTAAACCATTAAGATTTTGGTTTTGTTTACAGTACAGTTATAAACAGCTTATAGCTTAACTGTATTCTGGTATAAGAAAACTGTGAAGTTAATAGTAAAACTGTTCTCCAAGATTACAGTAAAAGATTTAACCAGGATTACAGTTTTATAATGAAATTTTTACCATTTTAGGGCACATTTTTCATAGTCGAACTGGTCAAATTATGATAATTCATCAAACAAATTAAAAATATATTAAACTTCACAGTAATACTGTGCCTAGAATATCCTGCAAAGGCCTAGTTTTATTATTATTATTTCATTGAAATAACCTTGTTTAACAATAGTTATTATACTCATATTCATAACTTCAGTTTACCTATTTATATTCGTGATTGTTTGCTTATTTACTCATAATGCAGCTCTTATTTTTAACTATGCACCTGTATGGACAGTATCGACTTGCTTACTTTAAATACTCCTGTTTTACTGCCATATCATAGGCTCAGACTTCAACAACCAACATCCAGAAAGATCACCAGTTTCATACAGCACTGTTACATCCCTAATAGCCAAATTTAGAGAAACCTGGACTGTGGACGACAAGAAATGCAGTGATCGTCTGAAGAACAGCTGCTGACCAAAATACCTCAACAATGGTTTTAGCAGCCTTTGAGAAATGATGTAGCATGTGATGTGTCTTGCGACTTTTGACTCACCTTGTGTCCTGTAACTTGTCACTCACCCTGTGTCCTATGACTTTTGACTCAACCCTATACAAATGAGTGTTACGTTGCTTATATACCAATAACAAGCAAAAATATTGTAAACAATAGCTGCAGATTTAAAGTGGGGTCAGCCATACTGGCATCTCCACAATAAACACCAACTCATCAAGACCTTTACTGTAAATGCCAAAGGCAAACAGGAGATTTCATAATTTCCTTGCTCTTTATGCTTTTATACACAAGAATTTAGGCAATAAATGCATGAGTTAATGGAGACCAATAATCTATTTTATTTACAGTAACATGAACCTTTAACATCAGTTATAGATATGATTACAGTATGCTAATGTGCACATATTTTAGCTTGTAAAAATGCCAAAACATGAAATACTTTTTAGTAATGAGAAACAACAAAAACTCACAAATATATTATAAATGCCTAAAACCCTAAAGCCAGCTATTATATCACAGCGCAAAGTCAGACTTTAATTCTTTAAATAATACGTATAACATCAGGAAACAACACAATGACAAATAATTAAATGTACATAAACACTACGTGTGGCTTAAATGAAAGTGCATAATGGACTAAGCACAACTGTTTTGAAACCATTTTCTCTGCATATCTCACATTTCCAGCTGTCTCTCAGACCTCAGGCCAAATGTCTCTGATCCAAACCTGCAGTGCAGCTGGAGCTCAGGCTTCAAGTCCTTTTATAAATCTTTGATTTGAGTTTGTTCTGTATCTTTATATATTAAGGTTAGAAAATGATTAATTTTATTTAAAACCTATGATGAAATTTGGTTTTGGATGCAAGGATGCGGGAATGAAGGAACCCCACTGTTAGGGTTTCTACCTTTTGCCCCGGAGCGTTCGGTCGTCCTCGCCGATGGCCATTACAAAGCAATCGGTAAGGCGGTTTATATCCAGTGTTCAATTTACGACCTGATTCCGAACAGCTGCTTCTCCTGCTATTTAGGTGTGGGTTTTAGCGCTGTTCGCTGCCAGGTCGTCTTCATTCGGTACGCGCACCTTTAGGGATAGTGTGTTTTTCCTGGGGCTTTTAGTGCCAAAGGACGTAACAAAAATTAACGCAAAGAAATATTGGAAGAGGAAACTGGCCCCATATCTCCAGCTGTACTGCATATAATATTCACAGGCCACGTTGGAGTGGACCAAAGCACCTTAATTATTCTTGGCATAGATTCAGCAGTCCTAGAGACGGCGCTGAGTGTGAAAATCCCAATAGATCAGCAGTTTCTGAAATACCACCCCGTCTAGCATCAACAACGAGGCCATGTTTAAAGTCACTTAAATCTCCTTTCTCCCCCCTTCTGATGCTGGGTTTGAACTTTAGCATCATTGATTCAGTTGCTGCCATGTGATTGATTATATATGTGTTAACAAGCAGCTGAAAAGGTATAAAGGTCTAATAAAGTAAGAACATTATCCCCAGAGAACTTAGTCGACAGATGTACAGTGGCAACCTGAGGGATGATCCCTACACCAGTCTCTCCTCCTCCAGGCAATCTGGCAGTCTCAGTGACTGTGTGCTATTCAAGTGCCCTATGTATACAGTATATACAAAGACACAACTGCATTCTTTAACTTATTGCATAATTCTTTTAATAGTCTAGGTCAATAAATTAATTGCAGGTCCACAAAATATCATCTCAATGGTCAGTTGTCCATTTAAGCAGCAGTATCAAACGTTTTGGCGTTCAGAGTCTGCACGCTTTGGAGAAGATGAACTAGGTGAATATTTAGTGTAACTGCTCCGCTTTACCGCCCCACATAATGTTTATCTCTGATCTTGACACCGGCTCTGCTCTCAGAGGTGAAGAGGTTCAGCTAAAGATGGTCGAATAGTTCAGGATCCATTACGGTTCAGCCTGTGGGTCATTCTTAGCTTAGATGGCAGATTTGGAGAGGAAAAGGCTGTTTCCACACTGCAGATGTGTTGGGGCAGATGAGTGAATTCCCCCATGTGTGAGGTGACGCATCATCCACGCTCGGATGCGGATTGTGTGATAGAGGCACCTGTGAAAGGTTCTCTGTGTTCCTCTAAACTCACCCCAATAAACATTACTTCTGTTTGATGAGCCCTGGGGCAATGGTGGAACACAGACAGGGATTTCAGATTCCAGGGTGAGAATTGTAATAATGAGATGCATTCTGAACACCATTGTGCTCATATAGTTCAGATTATTTTATGCATTAATTAATGTTGTATTAAATAGAACTATGTTGACTCAGGTTAAATTACTTGGACTATGGATTTCCACTCCCACCTTTGCCAAGTCCTTAACCCACAATTGCTTGGATTGTAAAATTCTATTAGTTGTAAATAACACTTGATAAGTGTCTGTTAAATTGGTAAATGTAAATGTATATTAGATTTTTTTAGTTTTTATACAGCCCCATTCTACATAGGGCAGCCCTTCATATAAACCAAAAAGTTACTGTTTTGTTAATTATATATTTTAAATAACTGTAATTCTGACACTACATGTAGTATTTTAAATAGCTGAGAAAACAAAGTAATCTTTTATTTTAATGGTGTTTCGCTTGTTAAGTCAGTATATTTATTTGGTACCTAAATACAGTTTTTGTGGAAAAGTTTTGGCATCGTTTTGTTAATTTAAAGTGGAAGAAATTTAATGAGAAATGACATTTCTGTGATTGTAGTTAAATGCCATAACTTGTTTGATAACCTCCATAGAGATAAGCAGCAATTAAAAATATTTGCATGGCCATATACTGTGAACAAATGGTGCCACAAACCAGGTATCTCACACTAAACAGTAGGCATTGCACGTTTTAATGACTAAATACAACCTTTGCATGGAACATAGTTAAGCAAATTTGAGTGCATGAATACTTTTGGAAAGTGAGCAAACATTTGGACAGCTTTCTAGATGATCCACCAAGATTTTGTAATCTTCTATCGCAGTACTTAATCGTTTATCAAAATGTTCAGACATGATTGCCAAGGTTGAGTCTGTCTAGAACTTTCTGTCCCATGTCCCCAGTCCATCATGTTGTTTGTTGAGTTGTTTGGGCAGTTTCTGATCTGTCCCTTCAGACCATAGTGACCCTACCAGGAGCATCATGCTCCTGGTGACATACTGTACTGTACAAAAGCCTTATACAGCCTTATATCTCAATGTTTTTTCATCCATTCATTTTTCGTGGTGCATGGAGCTGAACCAAGCTTTTGTCTCCGAGGGTTCGAGGTACAGAACATGGTTTGATTAAAACCGTGGTTTAATTAAGTAAGATGGTGCTGTTCCATTTTTGGCTTTGTAGGAAAGAACCAGGGATTTGTATCTGATGCGAGCAGTGAAATGAAGCCAGTAAAGTGAATGCAGCAGTGGGGTGACACTACTAGACTACCAAAACTAGATGAGTCGCTGCATTCTGAATCAGTTGTAGGGGTCTGATTATACAGATCAGAAAACCAGCAAGAAGAGCATTGCCACCTCAGAGTTAATAACCGCTACAGACAAGTCACTTTTAATATATACACACAAGCGCTGCCCACGATTTACACCTAGTAGAACCGACAGCACTGAAACTTGCGGAACTAAGCAGAAGAAACACTTAATATTTACCACTATAGCCTATATAAGCTTCTGGATATTGTATACCCACTTCCAGTATTTTCTGTATGTATTTTATTAAAGAGACACAGAAATAATTTTATACTGTATATTTAATCTAATGGTACCCTAACACTTTTGTACAGTACTGTAGTTCTATGAATCTGAATGAAGCTGGTCACAGAGCCTCTGGTGCCCTGTAGTTGGCCCCTGCTACAGCTGTTCAATGCAAGTCATTCTGGAAGAAGACACCAGAGCAGACCCAAGACCTTCTGAAGGAATTACTAATCTACTGTAACGCAGAGATAACAGAACAGCGAACTCAAACGCAGCATTGCAGATTTTTTATGAAAATACAGCAGGCAAAAGACAGGTCAGAAGTTCCAACACTACTAACAATAAGGGAACCAAAGCAACGAGGTGTAGAGCCAAGTAGCTTAGCAAAAAGCTGGTGAGAGTGAAGTGTTTAAGTAGGGAGAAGGTAATGGGAAACAGGTGTGTGTAATCAGTATACAGGTGATGGTGAACGTGTGATTGGCCGGGTGTGGTCGTGCGAGCAGTCCATTTTCGTGACATCTAACAGTTAGCTTCAGTTCGGCATTTCTCCTTGATCCCTTACTTTGTTTTCGTTTGGTGGCGCATGCGTGTTTTGTGTTTGCTTTCCACAGGAATCTATTGGACCAGTGGGGCTCACCTTGATTCTCCACACCTGTTCACAATATCCACTCATCAACGCCACTCCATTTGCCTTCGGGATCTATCGGATCCCGTAACAGAACGATCTGGCCAATATGGAACCCGAAGATTCTTAGACTACCAGCCCAATCCCCTTTGGAATCATGTTAGACCTTCAACAGGGCTGGTTATCTGCCTATCTGCCAAGGACCCCAGTAAGTGGAGCTCCCAGTTGGCCTGAGCAGAGTATTCGCATAACACCCTTACTAACGCTGCCACGGGCGCCTCTGGGATACCTTCCTCCCCTCCTCACTGATCAGGAGACTGAAGTCACTGTCCTTTCGGTCGGCCACCATTTACGCCGCAGTCACAGGACATGGAATTAGACCAGAGTGGCCCTCCTCAAGGCCCGTAGATTGGCTCAGCGCTCGGCCAACCGTTGTCGGAGACCACCTATTCTCCGGGTCAAGCTGTCTGGCTTTTGGCACAAAACATTCTGTTACGCATCGAGTCCAAGAAGCTGGCCCCCTGCTACGTCTGACTGTTTTCTTTTGAAAAGGTAATCAATCATTTGGTTTGCTACACCCGTTTGTAATAAATTATCCGTTTGTTTCTAGTCGGTTATAAGTCTGTGCTTTCTGCATTTTGGGTTCCTCACTATTTTGCCTCCTATCTATCGGATCTCGTAACAAGATTACCAAGTAGAGCTGGGGATGGACAAGTCTGCACTGACCATTGCCACTGCAGCATTCAGCAGGAAATGTGGATGGAGACCAAAACTGAGAAATATGCTATTTAACTGTTTCTGTAAACCATTTAAACTCTGAGGTGGAAAATGATATGGTACTAAACATACATATGTTGCTGCACCTTAAATTGTAAAAGACAATTATTTTCCAGGCCCAGTAGCTTCTGCTTTGAGTACTGTTGAAAATGTGACTGATTCTGTGTTATTGGAATCACCTACAGAGTTTTGAGTGACACAAGCAGCAGATTGTTGGGATTTTTGATGAAATTGTTTAAATTTTAATCAGCATGTCTGTGCCAGAAATCCTGAGGCACTGACTCCAAGGGCACTGAAATAAAAGACAGTTTGGGTTTGCAATACTGACAGGCAGAATGCACTGGTGGATGTGCATAAAGTGTTGAGATCAATGGTCAGTAAATATTCCCATAGTGAGTGAGGTGTGTGGTTCAACATACAAAGCGTGCTTAATGTTTTTCTAGATGACAAAATTAAGGGTGTGAGTTAAATCAAGCGTAGTTAAAAGTTTGAATGTTAATCAGAAGGTTGTGATTTGTATTCATGCTGGTACAATAGGTAATAACACACACATACTTTAGAGTCTTGTATTTATATCAGAGACCACCCTGTATTTGTTAGTAAGAAATCAGGTGATAAAAATACAAGATAAAAGGAAAAGTACAGATTTACTTGCTAAATATTGTGTTTTATTGTTGCAAATTTTAATAAACAGCTAAAATCAGCTAAATTTCAAGTCTTTACAAATCACTTATGGATTGTCTTAAAAAACCTACCAAAACAATTGCACAATGTGAATTTTGGATCTTAACTACACTGACAGTGAACTGTTGCTCGAGAGTGGCTACTGTTTGCATATACCAAAATGTTGAGCTGAAAGGAAAGTTGTTTACAAGGTTAGGCTGCGTGCTATTTATTCTTTAGTAAACCATCTAGTTTATTGGTTATGCTCTGAATTTATAAAAGACTTATAAAAATGAAATAACAAAAGTGTCTGTATGGTAAATACGTGAAATAAAAAACATTTATTGTTAATTTTATGGTTATAGAATTTTATTTATAGTTGAATTGCAAAAAAACAATCGTCACCTTGTGTGTTTAAGGTGGTAGTATCTTCAAACCCATGGGACAAGGATGATAAATACCCCTGGGGTGTGTGACAGAATTCATAGATTGAAAAAAGGTGTTAACCTGACAGACAGGCACCCCTGCATTGTGCATAAAATCGTTTTGAAGTGGCAGTAAATTTGAACCATAATGCCTACATTCGAGCTGCTGGACAACCAGGTTGTACTGGTTGTGGGATCTAAAAGTTTTGAGACAAAACATTCATATCCCTGTTTTTCAAGATGACAATTTTCACAGGGCTGCAAATGTGACTGACTGGCATAATGAACATTCAGGAGCAGTAACACAACTGAACTGGCCTGCAAAATCCCCAGATGTGAAACCTCCTGAAAAACTACTGGAACAGTGAGTAAGACTAAACATTGATGTCGACTACATTCAGAAACCTGTGCAGTCCATGGTACTGGTACTACACTGGTATCACACACTAGAAGGTACATTTCTATCACAGGTGAAATTTACTTTTTTCGACCGGTGAGCATAGATCAGGGGTCATCAATCAATTGTTTAACACAAACTTTCTGTATAACAAATTTGCAACCTTTGACTTTTGTAATAATAATAATCATAAGACACCGTCTGATCAAATGTTATTATATCTTTTGCTTTTCTACCTTTGTACCTTAACTGCTGGGCCAACCCCAGTCATATTGCATTGCATTTCACATATGCTATACAATTTTGCATTGACTTGAATGTAGTAATTAGCATACAATTACAGATTACTTGTTTTTGTGGTTGCACCTTAAAAATTCTTAACATTTTATTCATCACTTTATTCATCAGGCCTTTGTGTGGGATTCACACTGCTAACAGAGTAAAAGAATTTTATCACAAGCCATCACCCTGTAATCTTCTCTCAATGCTGGACCAGCTGTCAGTAGCACATATCTGATGGCCATGATATAACCAACAGGTCTGCAGTACTGCATAATGAATAGTTTGTTTAAAAACGAATGCATTTAGATGAGACATAAACTTTGTTTAGCCAGTCAAAACAAGCAGTCACCTTTTGAAGCTGTTTACATATGCACATTCAGATATACACTGCACTAAAAACTAGTAACAGAGAAAGTTTCGTATCTTCTGATAAAAAAACGTATTTATAGTCTGTATAAAAAATATCTGTTCATATTCTTGGTTTTGTAGCAGTAAACCAGTAAAATCCGATTCCTTGTTTATGAGTATGTAGGTTAGATGTGTCAATAAACACCTTGTTAAATTGCTCATTAAATTACTAAATTTAATTAAATTACTTAATATAACGTAACTTACTTAATTGAATAAGCAGGTTTGTTATAATTAAATATAATTAACAACATTTAATTAAGCAATTTAATGTCTCCAGGTCATCATTGTGGAGACCCAGTATTTAAGTCCAAGAGGTGTCTTCTGACCAGGTCAGACATTACGTCATTGGCTGTGCCTGATTTAAAAAAGGGGGATGCTTCAAAATGTACTCCCTCCTGTACCCCCAGGGAATAATAGGATAGGCTTCAGACACCCTCACATTCTTTCATGCACAGGTTCTCTCTTTGGCTTTTGTTTTACTCCCCATGAAATGGTTTTCACAAAAAGATTGCAAAATTCTTTTGCGATTGTGCTCTGTGTTGGCATGGGTAAGCCATTGTATTCCTTTAAATTACAAAACATGTTGCAAATCTCCTGTTTTTACCACATATTAAAGGTCTTCTACTGGTTTCAGATGTGGTGAGTGGGAAGGCTGCTGAAAAACTCATTGCCCACCATGAGGCACATTACCTAATAAACTAAAATAAAACTTTTCCTATACCATAGAACCACCTACACCGCTCTGGACTGTTGATAGAAGGTAGGTTGGCTCCAAGAATTTATCCTATTGACCCCAAATCTCTGTGTCTCATTAATCAAAATCTAGAATCTGGACAAGAAGGTTCAGGGTTCATATCCACCCTCTGCCAAGCCAAATCCTGAACCCATAGTTGCTTGGATTGTAAGACTGTGTCAATTGTAAATATATCTGGATAAGGGTATCTTCTGAATGACATATGTTACGATAGCGGGTGGTGTTTTTATTTGGACCCAAGTATGTGGGATAGGTGTACCCCACGACGTATAATAAGAATGGGGAAATAATGAAAAACAACCAAAAGGGGGTATAAGAGCGGAGCGTAATGAC
>JAUZSU010147934.1:0-14865 GCA_034780255.1 Parotocinclus maculicauda
ACAATTTGGAATAAGGCTGTAACATAACAAAATGTGGAAAAAGTGAAGCGCTGTGAATACTTTCCGGATGCACTGTAGATGAGATCCGGTGGTCCAAATTTTAAAATATGCATGTTTTTAAAAACAGTCCTACCAAAAAACCTCACTTACAATCTAACTGAATGCACTTAATATCTACCTCCTGTAGGGTATGCAAAGTGGTAAATACAAAACACAATGGTTTCAAAATGGTTTTTTTTACTGTAGGCCTAATGCTTGTGTGTGTTTATATATGAATAGATGTACTTTAGCCTACTGCGATAATCTTTTACAACCGGCTACAGTGCAACAACTTTGAATATGCAAAAGGCTTAAGCCTACTGATAAGATTCAGTAGTACTGTTTTGACAGCATGTGACTGTTAGAATGATCTAATATGATGATGTGTTTAGTATGTTATGTTAAAGTAAAAAAATGGAAAGAAAATAATTTTGAACACTACAAATCTATAGCAACAGCAAGCAGTGTTTTGCGTTTCGTTTGTGGCTGTGTTTAACAAGAATGTGTGTAAAGACAGAACAAAATAAGTAAACTACATACAGAATCAGATTGGCTCAGAGCTGAAGGGCTTGAAGACTGAGGTCATAACTGAAAATGAGATCACTTGCTTTTTTTGGTTCAGCATCTGTTAATCAGCAAAGGAAACAGTCAGCAAGCTTCTGAACTGAAAGTCATACGTGCCTCCATGATTTGGTTTTCAGCACCTTTTCATACTTTGAACCACCTATCCCAAAGGTATCCTTATGTTTTTGCCAACTGGCATCCAAGTCTGCGTGCCATTTGAGCAAAGCCAAGGATTGTCCTAGAGTAAGATGGATGGGAAAATTAATCAAGAATAAATATACATGCATCTGCTACATTTTTGTCTTCCCTTATACTTAAGAGAGCTACAGAAGAGCTTACTTAATACCCACCAATGTACTGTTATTTACTTCAGCCTTTGAGGTCCAGGGATCAAAATATAAAAACTGGGCAGATTGACAAGCTTTCATTAAAGTATAACTTGTACATTTTGTACTCTAAACAAACAGTAATTAAGGTCTTGAAGAGCTCATTCCCCTGACTCCAGGATCTACTGGCATTGTGGGTTGGAGGAAATCTGGAGTCTGTTAATGACTGCCGATGGACCTGCAGAGTCAGCATCAACCTACACCATTATGGAAACTATTAACCTCACACAAACTATAACCTGTAATATCAAAACACAGAAGGAGGAGATCACTGACTGAAACAAGATTTCAAATGTTAACATGATTTGACCAAAAGAGGCAACGGTGTTGCCATTATTACCAACGGCTTTACTTTGCTTGGATATTTTAATATCCAATAAGCAATAAGTTTTCTTCAGGCATGTTGTTCATGTAAGTATGTAAGACTTGCACCTAACAACAAAGAACACCATGCTTTTATCCAATGCTTTTCATAATTTCTGGCATATATTATTTCTAAATTAGGCTTCCTGACACAAATGCCGTTAAAACACCTTTTGGCCATCTCCATGACAGTCTGTATTTCAAACCAAAGCTACAGATATTTTGAAATATCCCTTATTTTTTGTGAGCAGTATACAACCCCAATTGCAATGAAGTTAAGACATTGTGTAAAATATAAATAAAAACAGAATATGATGATTTGCAATCCCTTTTCAGCCCATGTTCAATTGAATACACTACAAAGGCAAGACAGTTAATGTTCAAATGGATAAACTTTGATGCCTGCAACACGTTGCCAAAAAGTTGGGACAGGGGCAAGAATTGCTAAAAAAAAAAATAAAAAAAAAAATTGGGAAAATTCCACAGGTGAACAAGTTAATTGGAAACAGCTTAATAACCATGTTTTTCATGCACTTGCAAGAAATTTAGGAATTTCATGATCAACAGTCCATATCATAATCAAAGGATTTAGAGAATCTGGAGAAATCTCTGCAAGTAAGCAACAAATCCAAAAAAACAACATTGAATACCCGTGACCTGTGCTTACTCAGACGGCACTGCATTAAAAACCGACATCATTCTGTAACAGATATTACCACATAGGCTCGGGAACACTCTAGAAAACCATTATCAGTGAACATGGTTATTATCAGGGCAAAGCCAGCATCTCTGATGGTATGGGATGGGATGTGTTATTGTTGTCATATGATGCCATCTATGCAACGTCTTTTTCATGTACGTCCCTGTTTACAATACCAAGCCACATTCTGCACGAATTACAACATTGTGGCTTTGTAGTAAAAGAGTGCGGGTACTATAATGGTCTGTCTGGAGTCCAGACCGGTCTTCCATTCAAAATGTGTAGCACATTATGAAGCACAAAATACGACAAGTTGTACATCAAGTAAGAATGGGAAATAATTCCACCAAAAAGCTTCAACAATATGTCCCCGGTTCCCAAACGCTTATTGAGTGTTGTTAAAAGAAAAGGTGATGCAACACAGTGGCAAACATACCCCCATCCCAACTTTTTTTGGAATGTGTTGCAGGCAAAGTCAAAAGTGAATATTTATATTTAAAGTTTCAACATTAAATATATTGTCTTTGTAGTGTATAGGCTGAAAAGGATTTACAAATAATTGTATTTTGGTTTTATTTATGTTTCACACAACATCCCAACTTCATTGGAATGGTGGTTGTAGTTCAAAAACATAACATAAGTTAAAAATAATTTGTTGAATTAAAGTCAGGACTTTGACTTTCGAGTCATTAACTTAAGTCATTTTACCCCGAAGTGGTTGAGGAAGATTAGTGTATCTATGGTTGCTGTCTTTCCATTTGCTCTTGAGATTCAATTCACAAACAGATGTCCTGATATTTTTGCTGGTATAATTTATCCTGGCCTATATGCAGCACAACAGGTCCAAATAAGATTTTTTAAGTACTCAGTACTTTTAGGTTCTAGACTGTCCATGTATATAATGATAAGCTGAAAAAAGCAATGGCTTCATGCTTGCAATCCTACCATGCACATCATTGTTGGTCATATTTCTTTGTTGTTGGTCAGAAATCTAGAAAACTCATAAGGTTAAACTTTCAAGCATTGCTTTAATTCATTGCACTGACTAATAATAAGCCAGTACCTATAAATGTAAACTTTAAATACACTGCAAAACCTTATGTTTCACATATTTATTTATTTATACCCTTACAGCATCTTTGAAGAAAAAAAAAAAACAACCTCATGACACACAGATTCAAGTATGATACTGGCACACTTTAAAACGGGGGGTTGAAAGAAAACATTACAATTATTGGTATTCAGTACTTTGTTTAGCTTTCCTTTGCCAACATGCCAGAGCTGAGTATTGCCTTAAAAACTTAGACTAGAAAATCTTTTAGAAGTGAATCTTCTAAATATGCAATCTCTTCAAATCCGTAATGGGCTGGGTTATTTTCTTGTGGACTTGCTTCTTCCATTCAACCACAAGTTTTAATGGAGTTGACTACATTTTGTTTGTAAAAAGGTTGATTTTGCTATGGATGTGTGTCAGGCTGTAACATCCACCCACAACCTAATTATAACTTCATAGCAGAAGTGTCCACATTTTCCTTCAGAGTCTCCTGGTGCTTCATTCAGTCCATGATCAAATCAGAAAAGGTTCTTTAGCAATTTGGGTAATAAGAACAAGTCCCAAACATCACAGATTCAGTATTATATAAAGCAGTGGGTATATAACTAGATTATGGAAAACCATGCTTCTTTTTTACTCTAAAGCTAGTACTTATTGTTGCAAAAAAATGGTTCAATTTTTGTTAAATTTGTCCATAGAAGCTAGATCCAGGCATATTTCCAGCCTTCACAATAAACATCAGGTGCTTATCTGAATGAAAAGCTGTTTCCAAATGTGTTTTGGCATGGGGGTCATGTCTAATTTGAACTCAATCTTGGTGAACCCAAAATGGGACTCTCATCAACAAGAAGACTCGAAAATAAGGCCTCTTTCTCACAGTATGAAAGGGAAAATATACTGTTTCCGGCTCATTCAATAAATGTACATATTTTTAGAGTCACTGCCTAATTTATAAAGATTAACACACTTGTTTTTGGCATTATATTTAGATTAATTAATTTTCTCAACCACTTACTTCTGATCAGGGTCATGGGAAAGCCAGTGCCTAGCCAGCCCTAGATTGGGCGCCAATAAGACGTGGGGTAGATACACTCACGGCACTTTAAAGACACGAGTAATTGCAAGTCTTTTGAATGTGACTACCAGAGCACCAGGAGTGTGGACACCAGGGGGAACCAGAAGGGACCCAGGCCACTTAACCTGGAATCAAACCCAGGACCTTCTTGCTGTGAGGTGACTGTGCTACCCACCAAGCAAAGACTTAACGACCCTATGTCAACAATCTCGTACCTTTACCCTGAAGATATTACTGGTCAGAAAAGTCATGATCGTATTCACTGCCACAGATTGTTCTTGCATGTTTGACTTTTCCATATTGGGTCTAGTCAGATACTGGGCCAAAATGGAGCGACCGGTTAACTTGATGCTTTGAATGTAGGAGTCCAAGGTCAAGATTTAACAGATTTAATTTAATCTTTGGAGCTGTGAGGTAACTGCGCTAACCGCATGTGCCATCATGTTAACCCTAAACATGGAAGTCAACTGAGGAAAAAAAAGCAAGACAGGGTAACATGCTTTATTTAACTGAGTAACCACAAAGGCAATTTTATAAACTTTTTGCCCATCTTTACCAAGGCAGACAATAATTCTGGCTGTGCACCAGAACTAAACATCATTTACAAGGGTACATGGGAGGGCATGATATTAGTGCATGCGAAGTGGAAGGCTAAGTTCAGCCAGGAATTAAAAATGCTTATATATCCACTTACCCAAAGTATAATTGTTCAATTCAGATGCACTGTATGGACAAAAGTATTGGGACACAGATCTTAATTAGCGATGGTTTTATTTAGTCCCATTGCCACGTGTATAAATCAATCACCTGGCCATGCAGTCCGCTTTTACAAATATTTGTGAGAATGTGTATCGTTCTAAAGAGCAGTGCACCGATGTGGGACTGTAATAGGATTTTACCATCCTATTTACACCGACAAATAACTTTGCAAAATGTCTTCCCTCCTAGATATTCCTCAATCAACTGTTAGAATTACTATTCAAAAGTTTAAGTTTCAAACCGCCTCTACACAACTGTGCACAAAACTGCATATCAGGAGCTTCATGACATTGGTTTTTATGACCAAGCTGCTGCATGCAAGCATCAGATGAATTGGTGTAACGCACACCGCCACTGGACTCTGGAAAAATGGAAATATGTTCCCACTGTAAAACTTTGGACAACCATATGACATGCACAATTATATGGTTCAAGCAACAATTCCCACAAATGCCGTCTAAGTTCTTGTAGAAAGCCTTCCCATAAGAGTGGAAGCTGTTATAGCTGCAAATGGGGGACCAGCTCTATATTAATGCTCTAGATTAAGTATGTAATGTCATAAAAGCTCATATAAAGTTTTCTGTAGGTGTTCTAATACATTTGTTATACGTTTGGCATCTAAAATGTGATTAATTGTTTCTGCATTGATCATTTCTCAACACCCACTTGCTTGTAAGCAATACTAACCTCGTATTTGCAGTGGAAAGCTAAATAATTAATTTTCTGGATATAAAACAGGTCTACACATTACACAAAGGGTAAATTATTTCTACATTATGCCTTTAACTGGAATATAATCTTTTTTTCCACAATTACAAATACTGCACAATTAGACGCTCTTCCTCGTCTTCGTGAACACACTGTAACCGCTTTATTGTATGTTGTGCCAATATTACGTGTGCAATGTAATTGGTTTCTGAAGATGTGGTTGTTGATCTCAGAGTTGTTATAAATATGAGAGTATAACAAATGTGTGCACTGCGTACAATGTCCCGAGTGTTACTTTAATTTGTCTGAGGCCACTTCTGGGGTCTGAGACTCTTCAAGGCTTTCCTGAAATGACAAACACACACAATTATTTGGTTAATAATGTTAGCATTTTGATGGATGGTGTGTGAATGACCAGCTTGCTAGACTGTGGTAAAAACTAAATTGTGTTTCCAAACCAAGGAGCAAAACAATTAAAAAGTAAACATTATTTGAACAGGAAGAAGCACCCAAATACTAGATATTAAGAAACACCACAGTCTCTGCCATTTAATTTCCTCAGTGATGGTCAATGAGCTTAAGGAACACTGGTGTGCTAATTATGAGCTGTTCTCACCTACAATGTGCCTATTCACAAGCAGAACGGCCTAGCCTAAAATAAGCCTGCTCCTGAGCTATTAACAAACAGATTGGGCTAACCTATAAGTTTGTTTGTGAACTACTAAAAAATTGAATGTGAAAGCTTATGATATGTCTGTTCATAAATAGAATGTGGCAGCCTATGATAAAGCTGTTCATAAACTGTTAACAAGCAGAATGTGATAGATAATGATTACTAAACTGTTAATCAGAATGTGACAGATTATTATTACTTAACTGTTCACAAACAATGTAATAGATAATGATCATTAAATTGTTATTAATCAGAATGTGATAGATTATCATTATTAAACCGTTTCCAATCAGAATGTGATAGATTATCATTATTAAACTGTTCACAAGCCTAAACTACTGTAGTTTCTGAAATACACACAATAATGTGGTAAGCATGTTCATGAACTGTTCACAAACAAACTATGCTAGCTGGATTATAGAACAAATTAATTTAATTTACATTATTCCTTATGATAAGGGACTTAGTTTCTAGTTCTCGAAAAGCCTACTGGAACAAATTAATGATGAGAGTACCACTTTATGTCATATTCAGAGTCACTGAGGTATTCAGTGCAATCTACTGCCATTGTTTGTCTATGGAGAATCCAGAAATATTTGCTTCATATTATGAATGGGTGAAAGTGAGTGATAAAATATCAGAACTATGTAATAAATAGGAATGTCCACAAACTTTGTCTATACAAGTACCCGTAGCTGTGTCAGTTTATTTATGAACTCATTAAATTTGGTAACCTATGATTAGATTAGCTAAATAAATGTTCACATTCAGAATGTGCCTAGTATGATTGTTCAAGAATGGATCACTAACAGTGTGTGTATATCTGTTCACAAACTATTTATTGACATTATGGGATAAGTTTGTGGTGGTGAAGAGAATTTCTAGACAGAGAGGATTTCCATGATGTCACTCCACAAAGATGATTGTATTTTCAAAATACAAAATAAAATACCTTTAATTAAAATGGTAAATAATTCATTTATATTTCTAACGAATGCAAACTACAGTTTTATATTTTACACAATGTATGCATCAGTTATACTGCCATCCCTGCACACACACACACACAAAGGGTCAAGCATGGGTTAACTCATTCTGGTGATACAGTACTGTAATGTCACTGTGCAGCTCTAATTATTGACATATTTGTTTGTGTGCACGAGATGCTAACTGCAATGCGGAAAATAATTTGATTTTGTTAACTTGCCCTCAAGTGAACCAGCATTACCTCACCTTCACTTCTTCCAAACCTTGTTCACCAGGAAGTGACTTCTGTGGTATGTGAAATGCCTGGAAAAGATAGAAGAACCAAAATTAACACATTGTTAATCGTTCAAAAATGAGACTGGCTCTTAGGCAAATGTTTGTTATTGTATTTTCTATGGCAGCAAGACATCTGGCAAAGGTCATCAAAGTAAGAATAATTTGAATGTCCAGCAAAATGAAAACCTTGGTCCCCCAATAAAATGTGACGCACACAACAATCCTCATCTACCAGGATTTTTTTTTCATGGGGAATGGGCAGTGACATCAAGCTGAATTCAATTTTGTGATAGTGGAGTAATTTTGTGATGAGAGGACACTATTAGCAATCCCTATTTCATTCCCAAATTGAGATGGGGAGGCGGCTTAACCAATATTTGGGCAAGAAATATGCATGTGATAGTAAATTGTTTTGCATTTCTGTAAATTTTATGCAGTCAAAATTGAAAAGACAGAAGTTGGAATAATGAATAATTCAATAGCAGCAGCCTACTTCCAGGAGCCTATTTCCTGTGGGCAAGGTCCTACCTTTGTCATGCATATTATTAAAAAAAAAAAATAATCACAACTTTCAGCAATCAGTGTAACTAATGCTAGATGTACATTGCTACGTATATACACTTTGCCTTCGTCACCAACAACAAATATCGTCATCCCAGACTACTCAGTGTATAAAGGTGTAAAGTGATAGCAGCTCATATGTGGAACATAAAACATCTTGCCTGATGAACATACTTAGGTTGAGCAGGGTGAAAAAAGGCCAGCCGACCGGTCTTTCGCCTTGTTTTGCCACATAACTTTATGATTCTTTATTTTCTTTGGCATTGTAGCCACGTTTGTTTGTGGCTGCAGGTTGCACTTTATTTGGCAATTGTTTCAAACACACCATTTTGGTCGGTTTCTTCCAGCTTTGCTTAAATAGATGAATTTCCCCAGATATCAAGCAAATCACTAACTTCTCCTCAGTCGCTGTTTTAATGCATCGAGGGCATGCGTACAGGCAAAAGATGCATGAAATCTGACTGTTTTCATTCAAGTTGCATGTCCACAGATCAGATATGTATCCAATCTAGGACCACATATGAAATTGTCTCAAATCTGATTTAAAAAGAACGGATTTGACACGTTGACACAGCCCTGAAAAAATCTGATCTGAACCACATTAAAGCAGAATAGAGTCACTGCAGTCTGGTAATGTGAACGTAGCCATAGTAGCACAAGGGACTCTGATTAGCTTTTCTTTCTGTTGCTTCAGTTGATTAGCTTTTCTTTCTGTTGCTTCAGTGCTTTGCTCCCTAACTATGTGCAGAGGGTTGTTATTTACATATACTACCAAGTATGCATTCTCTACCAACTCACAATTTCTTCTAACATTAAACTCTACAATGAAGAAGCAGCTGGCAGCCAGAAATTGTACAGAGGTTCTCACCGCCTTCCCTACATAGAACACGACTTATCACTGACTATCCAATGAAATACCACCAGCTATATTAAACATTTCAAATCAAAAATGAAAAATGTAGAATCATCTGAAAGCACAAAGCTCAGACACTGATCACTATACAGTTTATACAGTATCTATATTATGGATTAATTTAAATCTATTCAGACTAAAAACAGAAAGAACAGCTGAGCATAACAGTAGCACACAATGTGATCACTCACCTTCTTGGCTTGCTGAACTTCATCTGTGGACTTGGACCGGCTCTTCAACATGGGTTTCTGAGGTGACATCTTCTGGTGACATAAATGACATGTTTGTGGATTTTGAGTGAGGGCATGGCAGCCATGCTACTGCCAGTCTATGCTCTGTAACTTTTTAAACATAAAGAACTCAGTGCCTTCATATATCCTGCAGGGGCGGGTCCCTTCTTTTTTCATGGCATGCTTTTAGGGTCAGATAAAATGCATGGAGAAGTGTTCAATGAGTATTCAAAAGGTTGACCGGCCACAATTGCAAAGGCAGGGAGATGTCATCTAATATTATCTTTCTTAAACCAACTGTGTCCATGCAGCACTCAGCCAGGCCAAAGGCAATGCCTTGACTCACTCATGGTCATAGTCAAGTAAGAGTTGCTTGATTATGCAAATTAAATGCAAACTCAATTAATGTGATTGAGTAGTAAGTGACATATCCATGGGGATGAGCAGAAGCATGTTAAACTGGACGAGAGTATCACACATTGACTGGTCACCCAAGACTGTCAAAACACATCCACAGCTATGGGGCATGGACCGGCTCCCAGAGCTAAATTTCACATATCATTACAAAGGGTCTGAATAATAATGTGCCCATGCAAAATGTTTTAATAAACTGTCAAACATTTCTACGACTTTCTACATCTGAGACATTGAATTATTTTAATTTATTTTAGCACAAGACCACATCATAACATGGGAAATGTTAAAAGGGTCTTAAGGATTTTCAAAAATCACAAAACACTTACATATACTGGCAGATCAACTTACAAATGATCATACAATTTACACTCCAACCAACTGTGGGTGTATGTACTTTGATATTATTACTCCTATACAAAAATTATAGGGGTGTTCAATGAACACTATACTAAGGCTTATGTGACCTCCCCCATTCACCAGGGGCCTCATTTTTAAAACTCTGGAGTGAATGTGCGCACACAAAAAATTAGATCAATAAAACTTTTCGTACACAAACCTGTACAGCTTTTTCTCTTTATAAATCCTGATTCTGTGTGAGATTTTATAAATGAGGCCCCAGAAGTTGCCATCCATGGCTTTTATGACATTTGTTCAAGAAAGATTAAAGCTGTTTGGGGGCAAACAGTGGCTCTAATCCTTAACCTTAAGTCACGACATACAGAGGACTTGTTTTATTTAAGAGTTACAGAAAGTTGGGTCTGGTTTTGTCCCCGTTTCTGTGCTATAACATCTGTAGCTGATGTGAGTTGGATCCAAATATCTTTGCTTACCTTCTGCTCCATGTTGAATAGGTACTGTGCAGGCTGGGCAAGAGATGCTTTTTATATTTATCTCACTGCTGCAGGGCTAGTCAGCCTGGAAAAGTGCAGTAACAAGTTTTCAACGCGACAAGAAACCGTAAGTGTGCAGTAATATACAGTTCATGACCACTAGATGGCATCTGATCTTCGTGATCGCTTCAGGCCACAATGACCAGAATAGGGATTAATGGAGATGAGTGACAGGACAGGGCAAACAGAGCACTTGACTACAACCTGTACAGCTACAAGTGATGTTATTGTCTCCCTCACTTGTAGCGTGATAGAGAATATACGACTGTGATTGTTCAGCATGGATCGGTCAAGGCTATGCAACAAATGCCAACGACTGAGCCCTGATCACCATGGAAACAGGAGCATTACTACTGCTGACACACTTTCACACACAAAGAAAGAGGGAGAGGGCAAGTACAACGCCCATAGAAGTAAGAACTTACTGGTGAATGAAAAGCCAATAAATTAATTCACATGAAATTTAAGTTAGTTAACAAACAGTCACAAAGTGTGCATACTCCCAACAGAACGGCGAACCCTCATCAACAAGTAATACACTATATAGCCAAAAGTATGTAGATATTCAAACATCAAATTTAATGGTCTAAGTCTATAGCATATGCTCGGTTTACTTGTTTTAAATGGAATATGAGCTTGAGCATATCCTTACTTATTTGGTCTGACGAGTTTATAGAATAAAAGGATCATGATTTGTACTGACCGATCCAATTATGATTTCAAATACAGAACACAGACCCAATGCCATTCAACGTTTCAATCCCTATTGGTGCGTCTCCCTGGAGAACACCGGGGTAGGCGTGTCCCAGACCAGAATGTGGGCTGGTTGGGTAATTTTTTTCAAAAATATCCTGCTCAATGTTAGAGTCTAACCACTAGGCTACTGCAGTCCAGTAAATTTAATGTATAACATTTCATAGTTTTATAGTAAAGTATTGGGTTTTAATAGTCAGATGTGTCTGAGAGACAGATATTACACAGGTATTACACTTGTGTAATATATTAAATGGCCAAGTAAACTTAATTTCTGTGGATTGGTCTAAGTGTAAATCCAGATTACAATGGAAAAATTGAGCAACGGGTGGCGTGGTGGCTCGGGGGTAGCAATGCTGCCTCAGTAAGATGGTCTGGGTCCTTCCCGTGTATATGCTGCACGTCGTGTCTGGTTTCCTCCCACAGTCTAAAGACATGCTTGAAGGTTAACTGATTACCCTTTATTGCCGTGTGTGTGTGAGAGAGAGCATGTGCCCTACAATGGATCGGTGCCCTGTCTAGGGTTGTTTCTGCCTTCGACAGACTATAACGGACGACAGATGACCACTTAGAGTGTCACTATTGTCCAAGGGAAACAAAAAGGCTCAACTTCAATAGGCAATGAGGTGCAAATTAGGATTACTGAGCAGTGGAAAGAATATCTTCTGCTCAGATTAATCTAGATATCGATTGTACACTGCTGATGGGAGGGTCAGAATTTGATGGAAACAGCCTAAATAAATAAAAACTTCTTGTCAGGTGTCAACAGTTCAGGCTGATGGAGTGAGAGTAATGCTGTGCGGAATGTTTCCTCGCCACACCCTGGGTCCTCTGATATCTGGAGTAGCAGACCAAATTCATTCCTTTCATGGCACCACTTTGTCATACGTCTTAACCCTAGTGCATGGGCCAGTATTGCTGAAGCATGCATTTTACACCTAGTGGAATCTATACCACAACGGACTGCTGCAGTTTGTACAGATCTCCAGGGGCGGTCCAACAAACAACTAGATGGGTCTCTCAGTGTATGTGGTTAAAATGTGCCGAGCACCAACTCTCAGTCATTTGAGAGAACAGATTCAAATCGGATATAAATGCACCTAGGTTGTGTGTTCACAAATGTTTGGTTAAATAATGTACCTCGTGTAATGTACATGTAATGAGGTAACCTCCAGTCTTCAGAACTTCCATCTTTAAGAGTTTTTTTTAAGATATACAATGGTTCTGTTATAGTCCTACATTCACTGATCACTCTCTGGTTCTTACATTAAATGTGATGATGGTCACATAGAAGCATGAATTGCTTCCTTCATGTCCATGTCTCCAACATACAGACACACACGCGCACACACACACACACACAAAATCAGTGTCCCTGCTTGCCCTTCACTGTTCTTGAAACCAATGATGCGTACAAATACCACAGGAATAACAGGTTCCTAATATCATGCTGCCTAGCTATATTAATGTAAATTATTCACATACCTCACTATGTGGAGCAAGTCACTACTGCAACAAAAGCTGAAGGAATGCAAGCACACATTTCAGCAATGCATAGAAATGATGTAAAGACGATTATTCTTACCGTCCCTCTCCCTCTCCTCTGTCCGAGGCTCTGTGTTGCCTGTGTGTGCCTTTCTCTATCCCTCCCTTTCTTTCTCTCTTGCCGTCTCTGTCACGCTCTCTCACACACGCACCACCATCACCATTCCCTGTCCATTCATAACTCTACAACCATGACAAATGCACACACCAACCAGTCAAGACAATTCTTTTACAATTTTGCACCACAGCAAAATACAAAATACATGCACCTATTACAGGTATAGTGTCTAGAATGCAAAGAGAATCAGATTAGAAATGATCGTTGCAATCTGGCTTAAATAATTTCCTCTGTGGTTGCTCAAAACCGGCCATTTTCTAATTACTTTTTAACTGAAGTAAACATTATTACAGCAAATATTTGCCCTTGCCCAGATAAATTACATTCTAATGTACAAGTCTACCACCACAGGGACATCAGTTGGAGTCACAACAGTGTTCCAGTCACCACAGACGAGGCATTGGAGGTGGGTCAGGGGATCAAGCAGTGGCGATTGCTCCCAGCTCTGAGACGGACTGACATACCACCCAGTGCACACTTACGCCTATGCTGTGGAATGAGTGCCAGAGCCCTTACACCCCTAATCATGTCATCAGCTTACTGCATAAATTGAGTGACCACTATTAGCGACATGCCGCTTCCCGAATGGCGCCTGCTAAACCAGGCATGTTCATTGGTGCTAGATCAGCCAGTTTTTCAAAAAACTGCCAGTCATGTGTGATTTTCTCATGCAGTGGTGTCGAGAAATTGAATCGCTGATCAGTGGAAAAACATGACCAGGTCAGATGAATCCAGATTTCATGATGCTAATGCGAGAGTCAGAATTTAGTGTCAACATGAAGCAATGACCCCTTCCTGTTAGGTGTCAACAGATCAGGCTGGTGGACATGAAATAATGGTGTGGATAATGTTTTCTTGGTACACTATGGTTCCTCTGATACCGGTGGATGGACAGTAAGGCTTACCCAAGCATTGTAGCCAAGTTAATCCCTCCATGGCAGCATTTACCCCATTGTAGAAGGACACTTTCAGCAGGACATTGCACCATGCCACAAGGGTTGTGTACTGATAGATTGGTTCCAAGACCATGACCCAGATCTTAATATAGAGCATCACTGGAATTTGACACACAGGTTGTTCAAAGCATATCATTACCTTAATTTGTGGCAACTGAGAAAAGCGATCCTGTCTGCAGAGGACAATATTACTGTAGAATTAGTTTAGCACATAGTGGAATATAGTTCACAATAAAATGCTGCAATTCTGAAAGCCAATGAAGGTCAATTTGGTACTAGATTGGTTTCTCTAATAAAGTGGCCAGTCAGTGTATATATGCTTTTAACATCAGTTATTCTCAAAAAACGGTTTACCAAATAACAGTTTAAATAAGCAACCAGAGGTGATCATGGAAAGGAAAAAAAACAAATCAGAATCACATAGCAGACTCCCCGGACTTGGAAGTAGGGCTGGGTACTGGCAGCAAATCGCTGACACACAGCAGATGCACTTATCCACAGTGACTTCCAACTAATACAATTTTAAAATGTACAAACCAAGCCATTGTGGTTTCAGGGCTTTGCTTAAGGGCTCAACAGTGGCAGCTTGACAGTGCTGGTTCATAGTCCTGTACCTTAATCACAATTGCTGTTTCCACAGTCATGATCATTAGGTCTCTTAAAAAAAAAAAAAAAAGACTACAGCCATATCTTACCTCCCTCTTGTTGCATGAAGAGGGTAACCTTGCCACAAAAATGTGTATGCACTAAAGGACAAGATTTCCCAATGCTTTAAATGCCTTTAGGAGATACCTACCCGAATCAGCGCCACAAGATACAGGGCATCCGGAAAGTAATCACAGCGCTTCACTTTTTCCACATTTTGTTACGTTACAGCCTTATTCCAAATTGTATTAAA
>JAUZSU010147945.1:0-14859 GCA_034780255.1 Parotocinclus maculicauda
CCATTCTTATTATACGTCGTGGGGTACACCTATCCCGCATACTGGGTCCTACTAAAAAGCTACCTGCTATCATAACACAAACTGATAAAAAAAGAATTGTTTTTGCAAATATTATAACAGTTGGAACAGGGACAACAAAAGACTGGAAAAGTTCAGTGTCAAAATCAGTGTCATGATTAGGTATAAAGGGAGCATACCCGAAAGGCTCAGTCAGGGAGAGGATGGGCCGAGGTTCACCACTTTGTAAACAATGCATGAGCAAATAGCATCATGCAATTGCAAGGAATTTAGGGATTTCATCAGCTACAGTCCAAAATCATCAAAAGATTCAGAGAATCTGGAGAAATCTGTGCAAGTGTTACACAAAAAATTATGAAAATGATGGGTCAAGTCAGATCCCGTGCAACATATTTATTCTGTAGAAATACAGAGAATTACAAATTCGGAAGCACTCGGTGATGTCTGCATTAACCATACTTTATCACGTACTGCCTAACGCTCTTCTGTTAAACCGTCACAAAACACTTTCAAACTAAATAAATGTTCACCGTAGAGCACTGAACACCATACAAAATTGCTATGCATATTATTATAAAATAAAATTAGTGTATCGCTGAAACTTCTTTATAAACTACAGTCACATTTTGAATAGTTTTTAACGACTGTTTTAACCCCAACATGAAATAAACACAGAAGATAAACTTAGTGTAATCACAGATCACAGGCAGACCACAGGCAACCATCACGGCTCCAAGGCTGGCTGAATGATGCAAAACGACCATGCTTTGGCGCCTTATCTTAGCCTTAAACTTAGCTTAGCATTAGCATCTCGCTCATAGCTCGGTTTCGTAACTCACTTTAACGGACGTTTTAACATAAACTTCTATTTTCCCAGTTTCTGTTCATTACCAACTTCTCTGGCAATAGTAAAATCATCTTATTTACATAAAAAAGTATACCCCTTTATCGGATCCGTGGTCGCCTCAGACACGCGTCCTCCATTTTAGGTATACGCCATAGTGATTCACTTTACCCGAACCAATTACAAAGACACTCACTGTACTCATTAGTTTCATTATCTTCCCTTCTAAAATAATGATAGGTCATTTCCACTGCATTCGAAGCATTTAATACTTTTTTTAACCAGCTTACCTGCAAAAATACAGAGAATTACAAATTCGGAAGCACTCGGTGATGTCTGCATTAACCGTACTCTATCACGTACTGACTAACGCTCATCTGCTAAACCATCAGCACGTGGTGCCACACACACTAAGCGCCCCCTACTGGTGGAAACCAACCTTCAATAGAGCTTCATGAATGACGGACCATTATAATGCACAAGTCCTTATAATAGTTGTGTCTGGTCTTAATGTGATGTAAATATTAAATGGGAGCCACAATTTCCATTTTTTTCGCATTACACTATGTCATAGCACCACACAAGTAAGCGGCAAGGGCAAAAACCAACACTGAATGCCTGTGACCTTCGGTCCCTCAGGCAGCACTGCATTTAAAACCGACATCCTTCTGTAATGAATATTACTACATGGGCTCCAGAATGCGTCAGAAAACCATTGTCAGTAAACACAGTTTATTGCTCCATCTACAAGTTAAAATTCTACCCTGAAAAGCGAAAGCCATATATCAACAACATCCAGAAACGCCGCCAGCTTCTCTGGGCCCGAACTGATCTAAAATGGTCTGACGCAATGTAGAAAAGTGTCCTGTGGTCAACATTTCAAATTCTTTTTAGGCCAAATAGGAAAAGGACTTTTCGGATGGTTATCAGTGCACATTCCAAAAGGGGGTGTGTTTGTGCCTGTGGCATTTGTAACTTGCACCATTAATACTGAAAGGTACATACAGGTTTTAGAGCAACATATGCTGCATTTCAAGCAATGTCTTTTTTAGATATGACCCTGCTTATTTCAGCAAGACAATGGCAAGCCACATTCTGCACTTGTTACAACAGTGTAGCTTCGCAGTAAAATACTTTTTTTTTTAATTATAACCTTCTGGCATTAAGAAAACAATGCAAAAGGAAATAATAATTTTTGTAGTCAGTCACAATTGTGTTTTTCGATCAAGAAGAGGAAAAATATTATGGAATTTCTCTGTAATTTGCAGTTCTAAAACAAACATCTGCATCAGTTTAAATGTAGTATATTAGCCGTTGAAAGTGTTCACACCTTGGAGAGCTGTTGCAAAAATAGGATTGACATGAATCATGGCTCCAACATGAGAGATGTCAGTAGAAACAAATGAGAGAATTATAAAACTCAAGAAGGTAAATCATCACGGAATGTTGCAAAAGATGTTGGTTGTTCCCAATCAGCTGTTTCTAAAATCTGTACAACAAAATGGAAAGGTTGTTAAAGGGAAGAATAAAGGTAGACCAAGGAAATCATCAAGGTATCAAGATAGAAAACCTAAACAAGTGTGCAGAAACAGGAGTCAATGTATGTGATCGAACCGTAAAAAATCTCCTAGAAGAAATTTCTTTACATACAGAAAAGCCAAACAAAAGCCATCATTAACACAAAAACAGATAAGAACAAGGTTACAGTGGGATAAAGTAAAACAAACATGGACTGTGGATAACTGGATGAAAGTCATAATCTTCAGTTGATGAATCGCGAATCTGCATTGTTCAAGGTGGTGATGCTGGAATGTTTGGTGCTGGCTGCTGAAATAAGGAAAAAGTCCAAAATTACAATGTAGACTTTGGCATTCATCACAAGTTTATATCATTTTTGACAAAGCAATACTAATATTTTAAGTTCAGAAATCGATAGATCAATTACAGCTTTAAGTAGACTAAAGTGTAAGTGTGATGAATTTCATCAGATACTAGAATTGAATTGCTGCCATGCATGCACTGATTTTCAAAAAATGTAATTGTTGTATATATTAAATGTAAACATTTATGTATTAGTTTGTGCATGCATAAAAGTGTTCAACTTTTTGTCACCCATTTTTTATCAATGTTTGAGTGCATTACTGTTACGAGATGTGGTGGTTGGTGTTAGGACCCAAGTATGCGGGATAGACAAAATCCCACGATGTATAATAATAATAGGGAAATAATATAGAAAAACTAAAAGGGGACTAAGAGCGGAGCGAAAGGCTCCTAAACACAAAAAAACTGAAAGGATGAAATGACGCGCCGCTTGTGTTGCGTCCTGACTGGGACCAATGTGTGCGAACTGATCGTGAGAGGGCGCCGAAGCACCAATGGGGCAATCGTGCAGAGAGCACGATTTGGGATGCCAGATGGCGAGTGTGAGCTTGAACGGGCATGTAGCGCAGGAAAGCCATGCCGGGGCACGTATAATTAAAACGCGCAGCCGGGTGACAACTCTAGCCGGGGTGTGTCTCAGATCAAGAGACAGAGTGAGGCTCAAAAAAAGCGCAGAGGGCGCCGAGGCGCCAGAAAACAAGTATGAGCTCGGGCGTGAACGCAAACAGATTGCGAAAGATGCCGAAGCACCAGCGGGGAAGCGTGAGCTCGGGCGCACGTATGGCGCGAGTAAGCTGAGCCGAGGCGCATCCCATTCAGGACGGGCAGCCAGCTGGAGTGAGGCTCATTGGGTGCCAAGGAGCGCATGAGTACAGGACGGGAGACCCTCAAAGCGCCCCTAAAAATACCCTAAATACCTCGGGGGTTCCCCCTGTATGCGTCCGTCGGCACTAAAAGCCCCTGGACGTAACCCACTATCCCTAAAGGTGTGTGTAAGGGCGCGTACCAAATGGAAACGACCTGGCACCAAACAGCACTAAAACCCGCACCCAAATAGCCGGAGAAACAGCTGTTTGGAATCAGGTCGTAAATTGGACACTGGATATAAGCCGCCTCACTGAGAGCTCTGTAGTGGCGACCTGCAAGGAAGGCGAAGGTAGGAACCCTAACAATTACAACAGGTAAGACAAGGATAACTTAATGGATAATTCATTATTTTTTATATCTGTAGCATTTTGGGTTCATGAAAATAGCTGGATACAGTTCTGAAGCATATATTTAATGCATCTAATAAAAGCTAACTTTAAAGATAAGATAGCCATCAATTACACCACTATATCACTATATTTAGTTATACAATTGTATTACTATATGGGCAGAACTTTGGCACAGTGGTAAGCACCATCTCCAGAGAGTCCTTCTGGTACTCCAGTTTCTATTCATATTCCAAAAACTAGTTGAGTTAGCATCTCTAATGTGTCCCAGTGTGCGTGCATGTAGTGCATGTAGATTGGTGCCCTGTCCAGGATTGGCTCCTGCCTATGCCCTGTGTTGCCAATGATGTCCTGGTCTTACCCGAGCCTAATTTGGATTAAGCGGGTATGGAATGTGAGTGAGTATTTTAACCATATTTAAAAGCGTTGACATTTTTCTTTGCCTTAGGGCTTTACAGCTTCTCTACAGGTGCTACAGATTTATAACTTTTGAGACTTTAATGAGTAAAGGGTTGTAAAGTTTGAAACACCACACTGGATAAGTAATATCATAAGGAAAACCCTCTCGTCAATGTCAGCAAAAGAAATACAGATAAGAAAAAAGCCCATATGAGTTTTTGTCATTCTTTTGCTTTTCAGTGCTAAATGTCACTACAGGACTCACTGCAGCTGTCAGCAAGATGGAGATCTCATGCTGACAATGTGTTGAACTTTTTTACAGTTTAAGAAGCACTAGCCCGGACTGTCCAATTCCAATCTCAGCTCAGCTCATTAAGGCCCAGCAGTTCAGCGACACAATGGGGATGGAGAGAACAGGGCATCTTGCTATCCCCATCGAGCAGGCATCCGAGGGGCATCTGGCAGGGCTGTGCCCCAGGCCAGCCTATTTGAAAAGGAAGCATGGTGTGGACGGGATGCTGTCTGCTGCCAACAGCTCGTCATTTATCACGGCTGAGCAGCAGGCGTCAGGTGGGCAGGTGATTAATTTCGCTTTACCACTTTCAGAAATAAGCACTATAAATCATCTAAAGCTTCTTGCACAAGGTATATGACATGGCCACATGACAAATCTTTACTGCATCCTGTACCACCTCTTACAAAAACCTACCACATGGCACGAAAAAAAAAAAAAGAAATGGCACCAATAGGTGGGCTAAGGAATTGTTAGAAACCTCCCGAACAGAAGGGGGGATTGATGTAAAGCATGGCTGTTCTAATTATGTCGATCAGTGATATAGCATTAAAGCATGATCAAAGCATTGTAAACATTATTTTTATTTTTCTGTTCTTATCAACAGTGTGTCCATCCATCTGTTCTTCTCGGTGCAAGAGAGGCAAAGTGCTACTTATGTAAAATGAGGAATAAGATGTAATATTTTTAGCTAGCTGTTCAAGTGTCATGTAGTAACACTGATTATTTGGAATCATGTAGCAGCCTACCAACCTGTCTTCTATGTCATTGGATGTTTTACCCAGTGCCTATTTCTTGGGTAAAATTAATCATCCTCTCCTGGGACGATTGTCCCAGCACTCCTGTCTGGTCTATTTAATTAAGTAATGACTTTCAAATCAAACTTAAATCACTTTAAAATGAAGTCACTCCTCACTTAAAGGACTTTAACACATGCACAATAGATTTTTTACTTTCTTGTACAATCTCTTAATCTATTGTCTGTACTAGGATATAAAGCTTGCAGATGACAACTGGAGATGCCAGCTATTGTGGATTAATAAAAATGTGTCTTCATAATGCCATAATGTTTGTTATTATTCTCTCTACCTCTCTTTCTCTGATTTCCTTGCTATCCTAGCTATATTGGACCTTCTTCCAAATAGTTTTTATAAGTCTAAGATATGGTCTGTTTCTAAATTTATATTCATGCACAATACAAAGAATGTTAGTCCCTTGTGAGCTTAACAAATGCCGCACAATCAGGGTTCCCCAGCCACTAAGCCTTGCCCATAACACTCGTCTGTTTGGGCACAATAGCAAGTGAAGCTAATCGATTATGAGAGTGTGCTTCCATGTGGTCATCAACCAATTGCAGTCCTGTTTCAGAGACATGGGTCTTGAAACGAAATCACATTTACTGCATGAAAAGAAGAAAGAACAAGTCTAAAATGAAAAATTTCAAGCGCATGTTTTTTTTTTTTTTTTTAATAAATACAACAGTGATGCCTCTGGTCTGCATACATATACATAAATATACCAATCAGCCATAACATTAAAATCATGTGCCTAATATTGTATTGGCCCCCTCATGTTGCCAAGTCTCTGACATGTATTGACATGAGCTTCTCAAGACCTCTGAAGATGTGGTATCTGGCACCAAGCCATTAGCAGCAGATCCTTTAAGTCCTGTAAGTCACTAGGTCGCCACGGATTGGACTTGTTTGTCCAGCACATCCCACAGATGCTCGATTGGATTGAGATCTGAGGAAACTGGACGCCAAGTCAACACCTTGAACTCTATATCATGTCCCTCAAACCATTCCTGAACATTTTTGCTGGACCCAGTGTTTCTGATGAGAACATTTCCCAGAAGATCACACTTCGATGTTATTCACTTCAATTGTGGTTTTAATGTTATGGCTGATGTGAGTATATACATACAGTAGGGGCACAATCACAAAAAATTAAGTGATAGTTGACAATATTTTTCAGAATTAATATTTGGTCAGTTTCCCCTTTTGCTCTTAAGCTGGCGTCGACTCCATATATGATGATCCATGTTATATAGCAGGATTTAATAATATTCTAAAGAGCATCTTATGTTACTGAATGCTTGGTTTTCTTTTTCTTTAAGTGCCCTCTTAAATGCTTGATGCCATTTAGGTCAGGTGACTTTGGCAAAACGTCCATGGCATTTGCTCAGATTGTTGTGCTGATTATTTTATTTTTAATGACAAAGATTTATTACATTTGCAGGGTAGAGAAATGAAAGAAAGACATGCAAAACAGTAGCTTTTTCAGTAGTATTTTTACGTCCCTCATATGTATCCTATGTGAAATAAATGTCGTATTATATAGATGTATTATTTTACCAAAACATATTTACTATATGCAGTAAGAAATATTTTACTTTGTGGAGTTCATATTTGATATTCACATCCTCACTGATGTGTTCTTGTTCCTGAAGTATTAATTAGCTTTAATAAATAATGATTTTACTCCTCCTCAACAGATGTGCTCTGAGCTTTCTGATGCAGACGATCTGTCAGGCAAATGTGTTGGATGGTACGTAACTGTTATGAAGGTGCCTTGATTAAGAAGCAAACGCTTTTGGAAGTGGATTTTCGAAGTGCATTGTACTTTTCTTTTCTTTGTAGACATTTGACAATATATTCCCCTCATGCCAGTAGTTCTGGAAATTAAGCATAAAAACATGTATAGCCACCATGCATGTATATAGTTATACACAGCAGTGCTACAAAAGGATTTTTCCATGTGTTGTTGCCTGTGTACGTGTAAGACAGTGCACTGGGGGTATCTTAGAGACTGGCCAAGGATTGCCATTGCCACAGGCAGCGGGCCAAGCCCAGTATCAAGAAACGATGAGGGTGTCCCATAAAAATGCATAGCCACATGCTGCTTCCAGGGCTTTCATCTTCCCTCTGTCTACCACCACACACCTGGAGGATAGGGGTGTGTAAGCTGTGTGCACAATAGCAGTGATATAACAAATACACACACACACACACACACACACCAGTCCCCACCATGTAAGAAAAAACTGATTTTTCTATCCTCAAAAACACATTTGGTTCTCACAAGGATATATAAACTTGACCCACGTACACAAAAACCCACCCCCCCACACACACACATGCTCACTCATACAAACAGCTTCAGCCAATTCCACTGGTCAGATCTCCATCTGCTTATTAATTTAGAAGCATTTGTAACCTCTTGGGAGAGAGAGAGAGATAAATGCCAGCAGCGGCAGGCCAGCAGTGAACTCATAAAACCTATTAAAGGAAGCTGTTCATCACCTGAATCAGCAAGCCTGATTATAGCTATGGCCAGCTGTAAAGCTTGACGGCCCTGTGCAGACTCACCCAGAAGCTTCACTGCACTTCAGGCTTGTGCAAAGCACCAGTGACGACCTTCTGCCCCATTACTGTGGGAGATGGGAACTCTGGCTCCATGACAATCTGTAGCATTTTTGCAACTCTAATTACCACTACAACTTGACAACGAAGAGCAGGCACGGACATCTGATGCTTCGCTAGCAAAGCTGCAAAACCAGCCATGACTTTTTACTAAGCTTCATGATTTCAGGTATAGAGCGTTCAAGACCAGTTATGTATTCCAAGAATTGCAAAAAATGCTATGGTTTATAAAGTTCAAAAGAATGTTATGTTAAAAATAAAATAAAGCATTGAAATTAAGATGTAAGGTGTTTTTATTATTTTTATTTTTAGTCTCATTGTAATATGTATTCTTGACGTTAGCAGCTAATCAAAATATAAAATTTACTGCTTTTTATAAAGCAATGAAGTTACACAACAAATGCAAACATGTGGCCGCTTGGCAAATTTAATTGCCCAACACTGCCCTAACCTAGCCATATGCCATTCTGTCTATCAGGGCCATGGAATTTTCACTTTTGACTTGCAATAATGGATGGCTGTGGCATTGTGTTTCGAACCTGCAATCACTGTAATCACTGATTGGACACACAGCAAACTGCAAGTACCAAACATAGTATTTCAGACTAGTACACCTCTTGAGGTATATCCTGTTAGCAATGTTTAAGATAAAATAGCACTTTAGTAATCCATGATAAGAAATTAGTGTTGCAGCAGTAAGCGTACAAAACATTAAGTACAGCAAAATATTGGGGGAACTTGTATATTTGAATATATAGTGTAAAATTCAGAATAATACAAAATACCATAGCTATATGATTCATGATTATATTATTTTAATGGCTTGCTGCTATAATGGAAGCTTGCATAATTTCCTAGGCAAGTAAGACTTACTTTCTATGCATCTTGACACCAAGTCAAATTTGTGCACACATTTCAAATAAAGTCAATTCACATGAACAGAACCCCACTACAGATCTTATCCACATATATGCTTCAATGTCACTGCAGAGATGATATATGGTCATTGCCAGGTCTAAGCATTGTAAAAAAAGCTGCAAAGCTGGTAACAGTTAGAGGACATAAATGGTATTTACTGCCTCTCACTACTGGCAATAGAGATAAAATGGCAAGCCCTTTTTCCCTTTCAGTTCTGTCTGTGTCAGCAAGGGAGAGAGTTGGACAGAGAGCTTGCACAGATGAGGATCCTCCTACATGGTTTTGCTCTATTAGAGTATAATAGGCACCATGTCTCCTCCCCTTCTGCGATAACTTTTGCCTCAGTGTGTCTTCTTCACGCATGGAAGCCACTGTTTAAAAGCACTTCACCACAGAGAGGAGGGTGAGAAAAGGCAAACGTAAGCTTCACTCAGAGGCACAACCTAATTCATAATCAAAAACATTTTAAATTGTTGTTGGAATTAGGACAGCTTTTGGGAACTGAAGGAACATAAACTTATCCAAATCCAATTAATCTTTTGTAAGAGCAAGATTCTGACATTTAGTGATCTAATTATAAATGTTACATACTGAATAACAGAGTGGTTATAATAATTAACAATTATTAAGGGAGAAGGAGACATGGTGACTGTACGGTGGACATGTTGGTATAAAACACTCAAATCATTACAGTTGCATTTTTAATTGCAATTATTAAATTAGTGAAAAATGCCATTTCATGCTTCTATTAAATTAAATGAATGCAGCCATTAACATATCTGTTGTTTAATCAGCCATTAAAGAGTTGTTGTCTCCACCTGTATTTGAATGCCACATGTGTCACATATGTTTTGCAATGTCTGTTTATTTGCATTACATATTCAGTTGAGTATTGAGGGTCCAGAAATCTCATCCCTTCATCTTGCAAAGGCAACAAATAACGGCATTGCTCTGTGTCCCTCTGATTTTTGGTCAAAGCAATTTGTCTTTATCTAAGAGCACTGAAGCCCTGCATGCCTTTAAATCATTGCTTTTGTCTCAAAATAACCTGATGTCATCTATGGTCATCATAACAGAAAACTTATTGTAGGCAAGAATACAATACAATATTCTCAACCGGTGAATCTGCCAGACCCGTGAAAGGTTCCTGGCGCAAATAATGAGCCTGGAGTGTCAGTGATGTCAAACACAAACACACATTTCTGTAATAGCAAGTCAAACTTGAGTCAAACTTTTTTTTATCCCAATCACAAGGCAGATGTATCAATTAATAAAACGGACGGGTACTTTAAAAGGTTCCACAGCAGAACCTGGCGTCACTACAGGTGTGGCCAAAAGGGGGCACTGTTGCTGTTTAGAATGCAGAGATTTTCGTTTGCTGCAGTGGATTAGTGAACAGAGGAGGATGGAAAGGTGAAATAAAATTCTGTTCCTTGAATGACAGGAGGAAGCTACAGTGATCAGCATTGATCCTGTGGCTCTATCCTGTAGCTTGACCACTGCCCTTGTCCCCATGCAAGGCTAGTCCAGCTTTATCAAACTTAGCGAATGACATTAAAGTCAATGCAAAGGCACCTGTTCAGCAGTACTCTGTCCATCTGTCAATAACCACTGCAAGCATAATATCAACACAGACAGTCCAGAGAACTCTGAAAGCCACCTATGTTGTCTTGGAATCAAAAATATTCACAATCATATTCATTCACGTTCATAATCTACATCTAGCAGGCACCCTTATCCAGAATTACTTACAGCTGAGTCTTACTATCCAAGCAATTGTAACAGCTTGGCAGATGTGGAATATGAACTCTGGATCTTGTAAGTTCCCACTGTCCAGCTGTCATCATCACAATTAGCAGAAGGCAGCATGGTGGCACCACACTAAGTGTCAGTGCTGGATCAGGATTTGTGTGTTTGGTATGTTCTCCACCTGTATGTGTGGGAAAAGTAAAGGTGGACTGGCTACCCTAATTTGTTCTGATTTGTAAGTGAGTGAATGGGTAAACAGGGTGACCTGTCTGTGCTGCATTTTAGCCTTGTGCCAAGCTTTTTGGGGATTGGCTTTAGTTCAGGTCAGGATGAAGGGGTTACTGAAAATGAATGAATAAACAGTTATAAAAACGGTGCCTGCACAGACCACCAGTAATGGAAGATAAGCAGCCATCTGTGTTTTGTTGCAGATAGCAATGCCACTGAGGCAGTTTTGTCTTTAAATCTCAGCCTGATGGTTGAGGTAGTGACTAGACATATTTCTTTTTCATTGCCTGAGCACACACAAACACACACCCACCCATTTCAAACAAAATCTATAATCAAGATCTTGTGCTCCACCCTCTCCAGTGAGGCCAATTGGTATTCCAGAATATCCTCTGCCCCCTGTTGCGTCTCCAATCTCCAACCAGGAAAGAGAGAAAAGAATCCGCTAAGCTCTGGGATGGAAGATGGCTGACTGTGAATTAATGGCTGCAAGAACAAATGAACTCTGGGAGAGAGTTTATATATATCAATACAAAGTAGCCAGGAGGACGACTACCTGCACTCCTATATCGATGCACCATACAGGTTGCTTGGGTTTACTCGCTGCTGGAGCTGGGCTGACTTTTAGTGTGGACTGAATGAATAGGACAGCAGGCTGAGCGTCTCTCTCTGCATCAAAATGAGCTAGCAATGAAAGTCAAATCATCACTAGTCAACAGGTGCTTTTGACTTGTGTTATTATAGATAATTGTACCTAGCTATGCCTGTGGTGTAAGGTAGTTATGAACTAAATACAATATTCACATCTGAATATGGCCTACAAATTATAGTCAGTAAGCCTTATTTTATTTCCATAGAAATGAGAAAAGCCTGTTTGCATTTCTTAGTGCAATTTTATCAGCCATGTCCCTGCACATACAGATTGTCTTTCTATGGCTCTGTACAACTGCAGGCTGCATTACAAATATGTTCTGACTTCTCACAATTGTATAAAAGCTTAACATGGTTATTTGTAAGGCAGGAGTAAAAATGTAGGTGTTACACAGAAAGAACCTGCAACATAAATTCAAGGTCTCAGGTTTAAAATAAACTGATATTTTGCTTCAGTATTCTTTCAGTGCTTATGGAAAATGTAATCTATGTGGCAGAAAGTCCCAAGGTTTCTGTCTTGGTCCAACAAAGGTTTTTTGTAGATATGTGTAAAACTGCTTTGAGAAAATATTATATAGCATTAAGTTTTGTCTTACATATTACAAGCAAAGGCCAGTGAAATAGAAAGTATAGTGTTATTATCAGGCCTTTTCTTTCTAAATAAATAGTTTTTTTTTTCCATTTTTACGTTTATCCAATGATTACTTTCTAGTTGCTAAGTATATTACTGTTTAGATGATAATGATAATTTGTTTAATTTAAGACGTTAATGTATAATTAAGTATTATTCATTTTAAATTAATCAACAAAATTGTCAATTCAATAATTTTACCATTAATATTACATGTAAGTGTGAAATGTGGCATTTAGCTTTTCTTATAGAAGGTTCAGTCTGCAAACAGTGTACAGATTGTCTTCAATTTAGTTTAGATACTACTATGTAATTTAATTTAATTAAATCAAAATACATTTGCTACATTTGAACACTTGCTGAAAATGACAGTTTAATCAAACATTTGTTTTTGCTTTTAAGATTAAGGCATTTCTCTTTTTTTGTCAGCAGATTAACAAGGGCTTGATCCTATAAGTTTTCTGTCATTCTGACATTAATTATATTAGACAGATTTTTTTGCCCTTTCATAATTGTAATTTTTTAAGACTATTGGGTTGTTATAGACATTGATTGGTATGTTGTGCAAACCTGTAATGCTAGGTTTTTTATATGTATAATATTATAATAATGATGCACCCTTTCTTCTTCTAGTTTCATGTATTTTACCACAGGCAACTGGAAACACTGACCTTATAAATAAAGACAGTTCTTGGCTTAGCATTTGCAGAAGGCTACGTTTAAAAGATACAATCAATTTAGCAGGTGATGAACTCAGAATCAATAGTGTTCAACAGCATGGAATTAAAACATAGCTTTCTGAAGGTTTTTTGTATTAACTATGCGGAGAGGCTTGAACTTTCGTATACCAAGTAGACACAGATAAGAGCACCATAGCTGTTTTGCTGTCAGCTGAGGTCATGCTCCAGTGAGTTTGCTTTCCCTGTTTCCGTAATGATTAAAAAAGTTCTTACCCCATAAACAAACCAATATGTGAAGCTAAGGGTAATCTTACAAACTTTTTTTTCTAACAACTTCACTGGGTTTGTCCAGCGGTTTACTATACTCAAACTCCAATTTCAAATATTTCACTAGCTGTAGACTGTGAGTAGGTGATGAGCAGAGAGAAATTGAGCGAGGCTAGAGCTGCAGCTTTGACTCCCAACAATACAAAAAGCTGTGGAGAAAGCCTGAGGACTAAGGCAGTAAATCCAGCCTGATCCCTGTGACCTAACTGGACTTCACAGATCTCTCTCATCTGTCCACTGAAAGAGGAGGGGGCCTCTGGCACTGTGTCATACATGGAACGAACTTATTTAATTACCACTGTGACTTTTCCATGCTTTCTGAAAGACAGCTGCAGAAATTAATCAACATGTTGTCTTTATCTAAAAGATTTTCTCAGAGATGTTTGGCTGGACATTTGAATTATTTGGGGTTTTCCTTTTTTTCCCCCTAACTATAGTGTCTAAGTATAGGCATAACCTTTGTATACCATATATTTTGAAAAGGGGGCAAAAGGAATATTTTTACAACATACATTTTTAGGGGGGTCAAGGGCCTTTACCCCATGAGAAAAAAGTAAAACTCTAAGGAGCATTTATATGACTTAACAGAATGGACCAGGGTTTGGCAGAAGTGTCTGCATGATGAACAATATATGATGGTCCTGGATAGTTCTGCCTAGGATAGAACAGCCTTGGACCAATATATCTTGCTTTGTGATGTGTAATCAATACAGTAGGCTTGTTTAAAACTGTGTTCAGCCAAATTGAAACAGAAAAAATTGACAACGATCATGTTTATGATCTGTAAATGCCATAACCGCAATGAGACATTCATGGTAATTTAATTGCCTAAAGGAATTAGCCTAATTAAAATGCCTGAAATAACACAATCAGTTACAAATGTTGCTACAATGACACTGGCCTTGTACAACTGATATGACCTACATGCACAATAAAGCTGAATACAATATGTATTTTATTACAAACATTATTCAGTGAACGTTAGTTGGCTCAATACCAAATTTCCTGTTATCGGACACATAGTACATTAAAAAGTGTGAGTAATGGGTAACTCAATGTGCATGTAGTTCACCTACATAGGGAGGAGAAAGTCGTTTGAGATAAGTTAACCTTAACTTCAGAGCAAGAAGTCATTTGATGGAGATTCTTCTGCAAGATTCCAACAGATTGGTTAATCATGTTCTGCAGATATTTACAAGCAGTGCATTTTTGGAGACCAATAGAAATGTTACAAGAATATATAAATGCTCAAAAAATGGCTATAATTTAGATATTTTAGTTTGAAGTAGGTTGGCAGCTGATTTCTCTTGGTGGAAAATGCCACTGGGTTTTCTCCAGAAACTATCAGACCTACCACCTTCAAAAAAGCACTACAAGTAACAAATCTTCGTCATTAATCATTTTTGTGATCCTGTCTGCCAGGACCCAGGGAGGAGTAAAGTATGGACAGGTACAGGTTCTATTTTACTTTACTTGATAGCACGTGCACAAAAAGATTTAAAAAACAGTCAATTTAGGGCTAATCCATCGACTGTTGATGTTTTGGTTCATAATATCATACGAATTATTACAACCAAGCCAGCCTTCACTCTTGGCTGGCAGTAG
>JAUZSU010147956.1:0-14858 GCA_034780255.1 Parotocinclus maculicauda
AAGGAGGGAGATGTGCCTTCCTCAGCCTTCGCAGGAAGTAGAAACGCTGCTGGGCTGTCTTGGTTATAATGCAGTTATAGTATAGGACCAGGTGAGATCCTTCGCCAGGTGAACTCCAAGGAACTTGGTGCTCTTGACAAAATCCACAGCGGAGCCATCAATGTGAAGTGGAGAGTGATCATGCCTTGTTCTTCTGAAGTCAGCAACCATCTCTTTGATCTTGTTTACGTTCAGAGATTGGTTCTACACCACTCTGTTAACTGTTGAACTTCCTCTCTGTATGATGACTCGTTGTTCTTGCTGATAAGACCCACCATAGTCATG
The DNA here is from genome assembly GCA_034780255.1 of Parotocinclus maculicauda. Lineage (NCBI taxonomy): Eukaryota > Metazoa > Chordata > Actinopteri > Siluriformes > Loricariidae > Parotocinclus > Parotocinclus maculicauda. Next base: position 325 of record JAUZSU010147956.1, read on the forward strand.
TCATCTGCAAACTTGATGATGTGATTTGAGCTGTGCATTGCTGCCCAGTCATGAGATAGCAACGTATTATTACGTCCAATCCGGACTGACTAAAGTCTACCAGTCGGGAAAAGTTCATGCCCCCTAGGTTTCAGTTTACTGACCAGGTGCTGAGGAATGATTGTGTTTAATGCTCAACTTAAAGTCATTGAACAGCATTTGAACATAAGTGTCCTTATTGTCCAGGTATGTGAGCGCCAGGTTAAGGGTGGTGGATATTATGCCATCCGTTGAGCGGTTGGGACGGTACGCAAACTGCAGAGGGTCTAATGAAGGGGGCAGCGGGGTCTTGATGTGCCTCATGACAAGCCTTTAAAAACACTTCATGATGATGAGTGTGAGAGCAATGGGACGGTAGTAATTGAGGCAGGATACTGTAGATTCCTTTGGCACAGGTATGATGGTGGTTGCCTTGAGACATGTTGGGATAGTGGCACTGCTCAGTGAGATGTTGAAGATGTCGGTGAAGACATTTGTCAGCTGGTCAGCACATTCCCTAAGCACTCTAGCAGGAATGTTGACCGATTCAGCAGCCTCCCATGGGTTAACTCTGTGTAGAGTTTTTCTCACGTCAGTTGCTGTAAGGTACAACACACTCGTTGTGAGGAGGGGTGGTCTTCCTTGCTGCCATGCCGTGTCTCAAACCTTCTCAAACCTAATTAATGCATTTGAAATGTGGAAGTACTTAAAGAAAACCCCCACTGACACAGGGAGGACGTTCAAACTCTACACAGGCAGAGTCTAAGATCAGGATCTATGGAGCTGTGAGATGACCACACTACCACAGTGCTGACCCATTAAGTCTATTGAAATTTATAAAATGAAAACATTCCAAGAAAATAATCAAACTAGCTTCAAGAGCATAATCAATATCTTACGGAAGTGACATCTAAGGTACTATGCAATGAAGAGAATGGAGAACTGAAACATTACTAAAAGGAAGTTAGTCAGTTGTGGAAAGTAATAGATTGCAAGTACTTTAGTTACAATAGCTGGTATACAATAGCTATTACTTTGGTCTACATTTTGTTAATTAGTCTGCTGAGTTTTATTAAGTAAACAATTTTAAATGCCAGTGGTTACAAATAGTGTAACAACAGTAGATATATAATTAATGCCTATGATATGGATACTCTCTTGGCTTCTTAAATATAGTTTAAAATTTGCACCATGTTTTTAGCTATTCTAATGTATTTGTCAAGAAGAAATTATTTTGTCTTAATATTATTTTTTCTGTATCTGTATTAATTTTGCAGCAAGAATATAATGGTGTATGACTTGTAACAGGTTTTTAAGGACATAGCCCAGTCATACACCATTATAGATTAGTGACAAAGATTAGTGACAGAGAGCTTGTTTTCCAATGTTTTGTTCCAATGTTTTCCAAAGTTTTGTGGAAATTAAATTAAATGAGCACACCCACCCCATATCTACCTTCCCAGTGGTGCTAGAACAACTGTTATAAGAGCAAGCTCTTATATCGATTAATGATTAACCTTTATTAAATAGATAACTAGTGTAGTTGGTTATAGACTATATCTGTTTATAAGCAGTAGTATGAGGATGATCGGTAAGATTGATCAGTGGCCAAGGTCAGTCAATATGATAGACAATTGATTGTGAGAAGATAAACAACCACTCTAGATAGATCACATTTCACTGTTCTGTACACTGTATTTAGAACAGGATGACAAGATCACCATTGTATGTCTGAAACTGTGCACTATTTACTATATGGTGGATTATTTTGTGGTTCCACCATTTTGTAATTGTGTCCAAAAACATAATATTGATTAGAAGACCATATCAGATACAGCCTGTGTTTCAGTTGTTGAATTATGTGGTCAAAATAAGCTCAGCTTATCCACACCCACATGCAGGCCACATGCTGTGATGCAGGTGACAACAAGGAAAGCTATCTGGGACCAAGAGAATGTAGAAGTACACTGACATATAGACTGATCTTGTGGGTCTTTTAAGTGACTTTGCCTGTGGCTTTAGCGTTGTACATTTTGGTGCTATCCACATGTAGCTTGCAGTTCTAGAATACGAGTAGAAAACAATTGGCACCAAAACAAGGGCTGCCAAACCTAATCTCATGTCAAATACTGATGCTTAAAAAAACACCTAAATCCTGTTTTAATAAGAGTGAGAAAGCATTTAAAGAAAAATAAATCAGGTTACAGGATCAGGTTTCTATTTCTTAACAAGTAGTGGTGTCAAGAATGATAGGGTTGAGATTAAAATCACAAATAAGACAAGTCCCTTATCTGTGATTTGTTCCTTATGTCACAAGTTTTTACAGCCACCAACTAAACAAATGCTAAAATTTAAACCAAACTAAGGACAGTAAGAATGTTGTTGCAGTTTCAAGCAAGCATAAGCATACAATATGAGGTTACATAATTAATTTAGATGTTATTACTTTAGGCCATTCCAGTTATTTAAATCAAAATAATCAATTCAGTACATTTATATACTTATATACTAAATACTTATATAATTATATTTATATACTAAATTTATTAATAGTCAGCACTACTAAAAATACAGTATAACAATACTGTTTTAAAACTAAAATGTTTAAAAATCTAACATTAAGATTGTTTAATATTTGTCTTATAGTTTATTAAAGAGCATAAGGTCCCCTCAATATAAGTACACAATTAAAACTAACAATATTTATATATATTCACTTAAGTAACAGATTAAATGCAACATAGCACTACACATTGATTCTCTCCATAAATTAGGCTTTTGGAAGGGGTCAGATGACCAAATATATATACAGTCAATGGTCATAAAAAATGATACATTAAAATATCTATAAACATTTGGTATATGGCACTTGAGCTGACATGGACTTCACAAGTTTTTGCAAATCTGATGGTCCATGTGTTTTCAGCATAATTCCACTTGGATCCATCTTATAATGTTATGGAAAGCTTTGATTTATTTGTCTTCAAATGCCCCCATAAATACTTGTTGGGGTTTAGATCAAATGACTGTGGTAGAAAGTTCATGAAAGTTAGTGCTCATTGATCTACAGATAGTTTTGGCAAAGCTTTGAGGTCTAAGGTATGAAATCTTCTTTCCAAAAGATCCAAACAAGCATTTTCATTAGTGATCTCAGACTTGGGCCTTCATTGAATTTTCAAGTCTTCAAAACCAAAGCTGGATTAAGATGTTTCATATATTTCTAATTATATCCATACTAACAACCATTACACTGTTTTGATGAACAGATGGTCACCTGTATTCCTGGTTAAACAGATTAAGAAATAAAATAAATAAATAAAAAAGTGACCATTCTACAGATTAGAGAGATTAGTTTTATTCTAAATAGAAATGATTTATCCCTTTCTTTTATTACTGAAAAAGTAATCATTATTAAAGTTTCGGTGACATTAGATATCGTATATAATCTAGTTCCATATACTACTGAGCATAGGATTAGTTGGCAAATGCATTCTTTCAGCAGAGTGAACTTTTTGTTGTTTTGCAATCTCCTCTCTACATTGGGCTTGACACATTTCTTATCACTCAGTTTTGGCCACTTCACAAGACAGAATGGGTCTCTACAATTTAGTGGGTAGGTGTCAAATTGCTTGTTGTACTGTTACTCGTATATAAAACTTTCTTGATGATAATTTTGTAATAATAATAATAAGCTAATAAGAGTGAATGAATTCATGCATGATAATAAAATGTATGTATAATTGTCATACTGTCATAAGGCTACTGTGGGAAATTGAGTTCAGTCAAAATTGTACTCCATAAATTATTAATATTTCTGTGTTACTCCTTATGGCTTAATATTTATTTTAAGACATAGTTCCATACAGTTAGACTAGGTATGGTGTGTATTTGTTCTGATTGTCCAAAGGTCTATTCTGTGTGACAAGATAATTTTTTCACTTCCTAGAACTAGGATTAGTGTTCTGCATAGCTGATTTATGTGTTCAACATGCAGAGTCCCAAGGTAAGTTTGGTCTCCAGATTTTCTAAAAAAAACCAAAATACAATAAATTTTGTGTACTAAATCCATGTTTTTTTATAAAAATGTTCATGTAAGGAATTTACTCTCAGACTGTTATTTTAAGCACATTTTAAACATAATTATATAGTATTTTAATTATTAGCAATGGGAAGCATGTTATCCACTTTTTACATGGGTATTTCTGTAGTTTTATGCAAACTATCTATCTATCTGCCTGTCTGTATTAAATAATGCTGGGAGAGTGAGAATGCGCGTGGAATGTTTTTGTGTCTAGTGTCATCAACAGAGCCACTGTAGCTGCTAGTTTTAATTCCAGGCATCAAGGGAGAGTTTAGTCCACTTGTTTAATCAGCTGGCCTGGGTCTTTAAATATCTAAGTAACATCACATGTAGCTCCTGCAAGGTTGGAATGAAAACTTGCACCCAGCAGTTCTGACAAGAGCTGTTGCTTCTTTCTGTTCCCCTTCTAGTTTCACCCCCACTCCCTACTCTATCATTTCAATCTTCTGTGAACCAGAGTAACATCCAGCTGTTCTCGAGTGTGTATCTTGAATGCAGTGTCCCGGATAAAGTCCCCTTCCCTGTATCAGTGTCTATATCCCGAGCTGATAACAAGAATCCAACATCAGAACCATGGGTAACCTTGAAGGACCTTCAGGGACCAGACATTGTGACGTTCACACTCATAGCAAAGCCTGAAAGAGAGGGGCCAGTAGTGTGCTGGTACAAATCAACCAAAGGAGGGACCACTGTTTTCAGTAAATCTGTCAACTTAAACATATGTGAGTGAATTTATCTGCATTGTGTCTATCTGCATAGAAGTAAGATACCATAATCAGAAATACTTTAACATCTTTCTGTTCTCCCTCGTAAAGCGTCACTTCCAAACCCCATTATGATTGTACATCCATCTGTGTTTTCTGTGGGGTCAAATTACATTGCGCAGTGTGAGACACCACAGAATGAACTTAGAAATGTTACACTGAGTCTTTTTCAACGGTTCCTTCCAATCACCACTGGCAATGCATCTTTTGAATACATAGGATCGAGAATTCTTGCTCCAGGAGAGTGGGGATGCTCAGTCAATCAAACAAATGCTGTACATACAATTGAATATTTTTGTGAAATGGAAGTATTTTTCAATGGGAGGTCTATGCACTCCACATCTACACCCATTGCAGCTATCCCAGGTATGACATTGATGCTAAGTGCAAAATGAACAGGTCAGTGTCTACCAATCAGGCATAAGTTGTAATATGTGTTGTAATATATGTGCTTGTGTCTCACTGTTGTTACAGAGGAGCTACCAGTTCGTTTGTATTCAAAAACTCATAACTCAGCAACATGTATTGGAAATCTGCTTGTGAGAGTCAGAAAGGAATGGAGACCTATTTGCGTTCCCTCCTCTAGAGACAGTGATAGCACTTTGGCTAATGTTGTATGCCGAGAGTTGGGCTGTGGGTCTGCTCTAGACTGGGACAGAACTACAGATAACAGTCCAAATGCTGTAGATACACCAATATGCACTGGGAAAGAGAAAAGGATAGCTGAGTGTATAGTGCAAAATCAAAGATCCTGCGCAAAAGAAACACTCCACATTACTTGCAGAGGTTAGAAACACAAATGTATTCACACACAAAGACCATTTTCAAAACATTTAGTATTACATTGTTTATTTCCAATTTTCTTCCTTTGTTTGACAGAGGCCATGCCTCCCCCTAAGCTTTCTGTATTGGAACGTAATCCTTCCTCATGGGTGTATGCCAGGAGTGAAGAGTCTGTGACCATTGCTTGCACCTTTGAGTCATCATCGTTGACAGCCAATGATAGGGTAAGAATGTCAGTGAAATGCAGTTGTCTATAAGTTCAACAAACAATGGGAAGTTGACTTCAGTGCTCGCAAGAATTACCTAATCCTTTCAGCATGCTATTCTTTTTACAGGTGTACATCACTTTTACCCACAATGGAAATGACATATACTCGACATACACCAGTGTAGGCACCAGTGTGACAAAGCATCTGTACGCCCCAGTGACTGAAGGAGAGTACGCTTGCTATGCCCATCCACGTGCAGGCAGCATACCGAAGACTGACACCAGCAACTCAATAAACATCCACAGTATGGTTGATTTCCAGACTTTGCTATAACAAAAACTGTTTGTTTAATGTGAGCATGTATCAACTTAGTTGGTTTTCTCCAGATAAAGCAAGAATTCTTTATGAAAAGATTCCTGACAGAAAAAGCAATACATAAGATAGGTGCAGCTGTGTTTTCATAACCCTGTAATTACCACTTTTCCACTAAATACACTTGTTTTATTTTTGTGAGTTACTGCAGTTTTGTGACTCACTAGTCCAGAACATACAATAACCCCAAAACTGACTATTTTAATTCCAGTTCCTTCTGGTCAGGTTTGGGTGCAACCCAATTGCCTAAACCCACATTTATTTCACTTAATTTACCAATTCTGGATAAGTAGCCGAGTACTGACATTAACTGCTACTCATACAATGTCACTAAACAACTGAATGTGCTTGAAATTGTGTCCCACCCTGTTTACATAAGCTCAAAGACATCTGAGTTAGTAGTGATTAACAGGGAGGTGAGCTGGGCTAACTATGCCCTTGTAGACTTCTGGTAAAGGAATTTGCCTTTGTTGATATATTGTACTGTTACTCAGGGAATATAATATACATTTCTCATTTAAATGAGTAAATAATTCAAACACAACCTATGGAGTTTTAATTAGTGCTTTCATCCAGTGGGCTATAACTTCAGGATAATGCATAATGCAGGATAATCTGTCTTTAGGAATTGTGGTGACAAAAACTTTTAAAGACCTACTATTTTGACTATTTGAAAAGCAAATGAAACAAACTGACATATCATTCATTCATATATTACTGTGTAAATGTTTTTTCTGATCAGGGTTGCTGTAAACAGGAGCCACTCCTGGAAATATTAGGTGGTAGGTCAAAATACACAGGACGCTAATCAATTGCCAGGCATTTCCACTCACATATAAGGGCATTTGAGCGAGCAGCCAATCCTTTTGGTATGTTTTGGGGAAATTGTCAAACCTGGTAAAAATATGCCATACACAATACTAAAAAGACAAGAATGTTGTGCGAAGTTAAAAATAATATATCATTTTCACAAGAACGAAATGCTTCATTGCCAAATCAGCAGCCACGTTTCGTTGTAATATGGAACCGCAGGCCCCAAATGTATCCATTACTTATAAGGATACAGAGAATAACATGATTTAAAATAACACTGCACAGAAATTTCTTTGCTGTAATATAGTAAGGTGTGCAGCAAAATATATTTCTCACATGTATATATAGATAGTGTTCCAGCTACATAAATTGCTGTAACAAAGCTATATATTAAAAGATCCTTTTCATGATGGCTGAAATGTCTGCACTTCAGAACACAGGACATGAGCAACATGATTCATCCCACAAAAGATTTTATGAACTTTAATACAGAGATAACCTTGGTAGAAAGCAATGACCTACAGCCCTTTGCTTATTACTTATGTGATATCCTTCAAAGTAGATCTTTTGTACTTTTATTATGTAAAGTTAAGCTAATTCAGCTAAAGTTAAGGTATTTAGATTTTTTAAATAATTTGAGACAAGGGCTATGCAGCTTTACCTATTAATCAGTTAAAGTTAAAACAAGCTGGTGCAGAAAATTTGTGTGCTTATGAAAACGCTCTTGCGCAGCTGGTGCATAACTATGCGGATGGCTTCAAAAGTTTTCAGGAAGCATACGTTAGTCCTCACCCTTCCAGGAAGGAAGGTGCCACGTGATAAGGGAAACACAGCTAAGGTGAAAATTGGCAAACGCTAAATCTGAAAAAACTAAGTGTTCCTTAATTTTCAGTTACATTGCGTAAATGCGTTTTAATATGCATTGCATTCCTTAAGTTAAAATACACACTGATGATGTTAAGATGTATGAAGGGATTGTGTACCAATGTTGTTTACAATTCCGCTTTTGTTCCTTTCCTTCTGCAGTCTATAATCCTCCACCAGCTGGCCCGGTTGTTGCTGCTGTTCTTACTGCAGTAGCTGGAATAGCAATTCTTTTGTTCCTTTGTATGTACCGGAGAAGCAAAGAGCAAGACAGTGAGCCAGACCAGCCAGCAAATACACAAAATATAGAAGCACTTCCATTCAGCAATACAGGCGATCTACATGAGAAGCCAATTAATACAAACACATATCTACCACAAGTGTAATGCACAACATCTATTTCATGCAGCATGTTGTTCATATTTTGATTAACGGCATTTATCCTGTAGAGTACCAGTTAAGGCTTTGGGGAGTTTAATTAAGTTTGTACATGAGTATGCTTTTGTTGGTTGTTGAACGTTTTTTTTGTTATTATCCCCATTGTTACAGAACATTGTTAAAAATGTTAGATTTAGAAATAATAGCATTGGCACATATTGTTTGTGTTGTGGAATGCAATGACTCAGTTTAGTTTTATGCAGTATTTATGCTCCTGTATTATCTTTAAGCTAGATGCCTAACTACTAAGCCATGTTGCTTGTGCTTTGGCTCTGCAACGGAATAAATGTAGGTGTATATACACTGCTCATAAAAATAAGGGGATTTTTTAAATGAATATGAAGTGATTTGAAAGAAGTATTTGCTTTTTACGTTAAACAAGATCATCAGAAAAGCAAATGAAAGGCAAAGAGAGCTCGATTGCACAAATGAGATGCAAACTCAGATTATCGTGATTGAATAGCAGGTGACATTTTCATGGGGGTCAAACTGGACGATAGTGCCACACATTGACTGCTTAGTAGGGTGTATGGTCACCCAACACTGCCACTGACAGTGATGGGGCATGAACAGGATCAGATTGTCCAGCAGTTCTTGTGAGATCCTCTTCATATTCATTTTGAAATATCCTCTAATTGTTGTGTGTAGTGTAGTGGCAGTGTAGTTAAAAATGTAAGTAAATTTTGTACTTTTTTTATTTTAAGTTTATGTACTACAGTACAAAATGGCAGGTTCATATAACAGAAATAAAGCACCTTTGCACAGGAATTTATGATAACAGATTTATTGAAGTTAGGTTTGCAGATGTTACAATGTCAATCGAGCAACAATAAATCTGGTTGTATAATTTGTATATAATTTTTTGTATGAGAAAGAGGATCGGGTCTGGCACAGCTTGAGAGAAAGGGACTAAAGCCCTGTGAAATTTGTGAAATTTTTATAGGTCCAGCTCCAGCTTATAGGTGGAATACAGCTGCCAAATCAGCAAGTGCCACTGCATACAGCCTAGAGAGGGTCATGTGATTTCTTCCAAAAATCTGCTCACAGTGTAATTTTACATTTGATTCATTGTAACAGACTGTAGGTCACACACATGTTAAGATACATAAACAAACACTGACAGCCATTTTACAGTGACACAAATACGGTTTCTTTTTACTAAAAACAGATTTGTGGTAGCTGAAAATCCTAACCCAGATAGGTTTTTCTGAAGCTGTAAAAACCTCATCTAGTCTTGCTGTGTCTCTTGCTGTCTTGTTGTGGTAAATTTGGTTTCAGTGGTTTTAGTGTTTTATGTTCACCTAGTCTTCCTTTCCCCAAACATGTCAGTTCAGAATATAAAGAAATTCAAAAGCAGGGATCAAGTATTTCCATTTACATTCTTTCAGGTTTATTTTTAGTTTACATTTGGATAAGAATTAACCATTGGCATAACCTGCATAGAAACAGTGTTCAGGTGAGGATGGTTAAAGGTCGCAAAATCCCTAAATATTCACCTCCTCATATTCATCCTATGTAGAGCATAGGATTTGTCTCAATTTAGAAACAATAACTCCCTGGGCTGACATACTAAAAGGGGATACAGGTACTTTAGCACCATTGATGATCTGAGTTGAAAACATGTTGGTGTAAATGCAGGTAGGCAGATGAAGTTGTTTAGTAGCGTCTGCTGCTAACAGATGTTGAAGTGGTTTTGGAGATGACTGAGCCACCACCAAATCCACTTCCGCCTCCCATTCCGAAGCCACCTCCCATTCCACCTCCCATTCCACCTCCCATTCCACCTCCCATTCCACCTCCCATTCCACCTCCCATTCCACCTCCATAGCCAAATCCAGAGCTGGATGCGAAACCTTCATAAGAAAGGGAGAGAGAGATAAGGTATCAGCAATTTTACAAGAAAAATGAAAAATAATGTAGTGCCATTGCGTAATATAAGGCGTGTAGGAGTAGTTAAGACTTACCACCACCTCCTGAGGTCTGCACATGGATGGTGGCAGCGGTTCCACCAGAAGACAGTCTGAAAATACACATAATTGGGTTAAGTAGGTTTGGTACATTGCCTGAACATGTCCTAAAAATTTTAAGAGAGGTATTCCACAGAATGTGGCTACTGCTGTGTAGAACTGTGACTGAGTGAGTGACCAAACATTTTTTTTAAATGCTTACCTGGTCTCCTCTCCCTCCAGAAGTTTCCTGTATGTGGCAATCTCAATGTCCAAGGCCAATTTGACGTTCATGAGCTCCTGGTACTCGCGCACCTGTCGGGCCATGTTCTGCTTGGCCTTCTGCAGTGCGTCTTCCAAATCCTTGATGCGGAGCTTGGCGTCCTTCACTGCCTGTTCACCGCGTTCCTCTGCGTCGGCAATCTGGGCTTCAAGGTTTGCACGCTGTGGGAAAAGAGGGACAGAATGTGTCAGTGGTATTGCAGAAACGCACTCCTCGTCAAAGGCATTGTGAACTAATAAATCATGGCTACCTGTCCCTTGACTGCCTCAATCTCATTCTGCAGGCGGGCAATCATTCGGTTGAGCTCTGCAATCTCAGCCTTTGTTGAGCGCAGATCCTCACCGTACTGACCAGCTGAGGTCTGCATCTCCTCAAACTGAAATTAGAATCAATCAAATTAATTTTTGCTTGTTATGGAAGAAGTGGAGTCAAAGTATGCAATAGTTTCTTTGCAAGCCTTCTACCTTTTGTTTGTACCAGCTCTCTGCCTCTGCACGGCTTCGGTTAGCGATGTCCTCATACTGTGCCCGAACTTCAGCAACGATGGCATCCATATCCAGGTTCCTGCTGTTGTCCATCTCCACAATAACTGATGTGTCCTTGATCTGAGACTGCAGCTCATTCAGCTCCTGCAAACAAAAAGCAACACGTTGGTTTTGATCTGGTTTTCCTTGCGAGGAATGTTAATAATTGTTACTTATGTCCTATCATGTAAGTACAGGCGATGTTTGACTTACAGCCTCGTAGACTGCTCTGAGGAAGTTGATTTCATCCTGAAGAGCATCAACCTTAGCCTCCAGTTCAATCTTGTTCATGTAGGCGGCATCAACATCCTAAATTATTAGGAAACATAAGCTTTATTTCTATCCTTGTGAAGTCCAACATTCATTATTATAACACATTTGTCATGTTTCAGTATGCACCTTTTTCAGGAGGACAAACTCATTCTCAGCAGCGGCACGCTTGTTGATCTCATCCTCATACCTTTAAAGTGACAAATGTGTAGAACATAATGTAAATGAAAGTAATATTTATAACACAATAATATCACCTAATATCATGTCACATTATCTACTCACTTCTTCTTGAAGTCCTCAACCAGATGTTGCATATTCTTCAGCTCTCCCTCCAGCTTAACCTTCTCATTACCCAGACCATCCAGCTGTCTGCGCAGGTTAGCAATGTATGCCTCAAACATGCCATCGATGTTGGAGCGGGTGGTGGTCTGCTCCTGCAGAAGACTCCACTTGGTCTCCAACATTTTGTTCTGCTGCTCCAGGAAGCGTACCTAAAGCAAGAAAAAAAGGCCTTAATTATTTCTAAAGTCATAATTGTTTTAAAGACAGGCTGGCAACAACCTATGCTGTTAAGGAATGTAGATTTGATTTAATTAAGCATTCAAATTTGTAAAAGTAGTCAAGGGTCATATAATTGTGTAAGCAGTTTGAATAGCTGGACTCAGAGGACTTGTGTGGTTCTTTTGTATTCCTTCCACTTTTATGTTCTTCATCCTGGATTATTGTCTGTGGAATCATAAATGGGCATGAGTCATACCACCATGCATTTTTCTGCAGGGTGTGGTGAAGAAGGGAGAGGGAGGGCGTGAAAGAGTACTCAACAGGGTGTGTCTATGAGACATGAACCATGAACTCCTGAAGGGAGAAGGAAAAACTTCTCTCCTTGCTCGGGGTTACGCCCAGACCTGAAGCACTGCACAGATGGTGCCATATAATGTAAGACACCCAGGTTCAACAACCACACCCTAAAATGGATTAAATACAGTCCTTTTAACACACTCTTACTGTCTTTTATTTTGCAAATATATCACTATCCAGTGTTAGTTAAACTGCTCACAAAAATGAGGGGATATTTAATTAACTAATTAATAATTTTTGTGATTTTACATTCGTCAACACATTCATGAACTGATTAAACTACCTTGTTCCTCAGAACAAGATTAACTTAAACCTCAAGTGACAGCTGTTTTAATTCATGCACCATGTACCAGGAATGCACTTATTTGCTGCATAGTATAGTGCAAATAAGGTTTAAAGCATGCATTTAGTATGTAGTATGCATTATCTGCAGACACTGTTAATAAAATGCCTCTGGGTGTGTGTGAATGGGTGTGTTCTGTCTACAATCTTAGTCACACTGGTTCCCACAGGCACAAAAAATACAGGTGTGTATGCTGACTACATGGCAAATAGCCATTTAGGTGTGTCCCCTGTCCATACTTGTGTGATGTTTGCTTTTGCCAAATATGGCTATTGCAAAACAACTACTGTAATCAGGCTAGTAGACATAATAAGGCTTTCAATCCACTGTTCATGTTAAGGTTTCTGAAGGACATTCTACTAACAAAACTGGTGCATTTTGTTGCCTGGAATGTAAAATCACATATGTCTGCAAACTTTGGGCCTAATTCTCATGGTTCCTGTTGTAGAAATGTAGCATAATGCTGCATAAGCATAGGACTTATATTAGTTGTAGATATAGAAGTGATATATGTCCATACAGGAATGTTTACAAGTTTAGTCCAACAATACAACCTAGGGTTCAATTAGGGCATTATAGTAGTATTTTTTCTCTTCTTGGTTTAGCTTGCAACAAGATCTAATTTGATTGGTCGCTGGAGGTTTACTGCCTTTCCATTGTGACTAAAATCTGCCCTCTTCCGTGTGACACGTCATATTGTAATACTTTATAGACTTTTTGTATACTTTTGGTAGGCCTTTCAGCAATGTACTGCCACGTCTTAGTTATTAAATTAAAGCAAAGTGCAGACTGCATTTCAATGGAGTGTTCTAGTTTTCAATTTGACATGATAACTATATTCAGGTTCAAGGGACACAATTTGAATGTATAATATATGCGAGCTACTTTCCATGTATAGTAATAAACAGGACTGATGTCAGCTGTGCTAAATAAAATGAGTTAACAGTAAATGAGAAAGTTTCCACGTACCTTATCAATGAAGGAGGCGAAGCGGTTGTTAAGGGTCTTGATCTGCTCTTTTTCCTGGGTGCGCACGGCCTGGATGGTGGGGTCGATCTCCAGGTTGAGGGGAGCCAGGAGACTCTGGTTCACTGTCACGGCAGTGATCGAAGGGGGCACGAAGCCGCCCCCCATTCCGCCACCCATTCCGCCACCCAGACCACCACCAAGACCATAGCCTCCTCCGAAGCCTCCTCCGAAGCCTCCTCCGAAGCCTCCACCCATGCCGCCGCCGCCGCCGCCGCTGCTGTGGCTGCTAAAGCTGAAGCTACCGCCCTGGCCGCCGCCAAAGCTGCTACCGAAGGAAGAACCGGAACCCACACCAGAGCGGCGAACGGAACTAATTCTGGAGGTGGACCCGGGAACACCGTAGGCTGACTGGCTGGAGTAGGTTTTCCTCACTTGATGTACGCTTGCCATGTTGTCTCTTGGTTCTGTCTTGTAGTAAAAGTAAAGCGACAGAGCAGTGCTCAAGAGAGGTGATGAGCTGAATGGAGGAGGAGATCGCTCACAAAGGAGAGTCGGAGTCCCTCTGTGTGATCTTCTGATACTAGCTGCTCCCTTATATACGATCGGACCTGAGGGTGGGGCAGATATTCTCACACACACCCTACCTGTCAAACAGGTATAGAGTGAGAGTGGAAAGACAGCGAGAGTTCCACCCTGCCTCAGGCTTTGCCACAAGCACGGGCAGTATGAAACAAGAGGGGGAGCAGAAGAGTGAAATTCCACTTGGGCTTTTCTGCAAATTAAAAAAAAAAAGAATGTGCACTCAGACGTTTGCCAATGGGTGGTTCTGCTTCTTTTGAGTCTGGTTGGTTGCAGGAAAAGGCAGAAGGGGAGCGAGTTCACCCTTGCACTGTTCAGTAGGGTGGGGCACAGCGCTCCTCTTACACTTAAGAATGACTTTTTTTCCATGAGCCTGTGTCACGGTATGGGACAATGGGCATTACCAGAACTCTACTA
>JAUZSU010147967.1:0-14858 GCA_034780255.1 Parotocinclus maculicauda
ACAGGACAGGGCAGCTGTGCTCTCACTTACATTCCTGGGGCTTGCTTCACCAGCCAAAATGATTCCCTCAAACCCCAGTCTCAATTGACTTGGCAAGGAGCCATAATCTCAAATCTATTCTTACAGGCTATCAGTTCCTGCACTCACAGATGGGTGCCCCGCTTCACCTCGGTCAAATCTCATGGGCCAGCTTATTAAGAAGTTGCATGTTCAGACGCTCAAAGACTTGTGAACCAATTTATAGGCTATTTTATAGTATATAGTATATTAGTATATTTTTGACTTGTTGATCTTTGACCTTGGTAAAAAACAATTGGCTCAGCAACATGTCGCATCTGTGTTAGCAAGCAAATGCAGACACAAATCAAAGTAAAGCCATTTTAATCTGCTTATAAGTTTAAAGGCAATATGAGCAGTACTTTTTATTTTAACACACAAGTGTAAATAAATGCAGACTGATGTGAGTCCAGGGAGTGTGGAAAAAGACATGAGTAACATAATGGCTAGAGGCATGTGGTTTAAAAAAGACGAGGTACCTGCATGCTGAGCAGAAGAACGTTAATTTTACGAATCAGTTCCATTGGTGTTTACCCAAGGCACTGTTGCCTGCTAAGAAAAGCATAGGTTGCCATTAGTCACCTGATTCCCTTTAAATTTAGGTCAAATTGTTTTCACTTAGAGCATAGAAGCTGAATTACAGAACATGATGACAAAATTAATCACTAATATACACTATTTGACCACTGTTTTAGGTACACCTTCATGTTTCCAGACTCATTATCCGTTTGGTCAGTGTTACTTACCATGTAGAAACCCTTTGTAATTCTGCGATTTGTGCTATTTATCAAGCAGGGTTATACAATGCTTGTTCTACAACTGAAAAACAGCCAAAACAAGTAGGCTTCCATAGTTTCTTGCATATGTACAGCATTGTGCAAAGGTCTTATGCACTCTATATTTTTCAATGTGTGTTACGCTTATGCTTATTTATGTTTTAGTGAACACTGCACTTTTTCGTTCTACTATTACAGATCGTAATCCATCTGTTTATGTACATACTGTGCTCATTCCCTCTACTTTAAGCAATAAGGTAGATGTGTCTAATTGTGTGCACAGGAAGTGAATACAGTGTTTACTGCTACTCCAGCAGCACTGCTGTGTCTGATCCAGTTGTATAACAGACTCACAGTACCGCCACATCAGTGTCCCTTCAGTGCTGAAAATAGTCCACCACCTAAATAGTACCTGATCTGTTGTGGGTTTGTAGGGGTCCTGACCATTAGAGAACAGAGTAAAGGGAACTAATAAAATAGAGAATGAGTGTAGGAACAATGAGGTGTACCTAATAAAGTGTTAAATGTGTTTTTTTAAAACATTATTATACAATTAACCTATCAGCTAAGATATGAGACCTACAATCTATTATAATTCATCTAAAAAGTGTCTGACTGTTGATGGAAGCGCCTCTGAAAGCCTGATCCTTACAGGTGCCCAAAACACCCAATTTTATTACTATTGTTTGTCTATGAAGATTTCATGCTTGAATGCATATTAATATGTTATAGTGGCAGGTAACGTTTAAATACCAGTTCAGTTCAGTTCCTAGTCCCCTATCAGAGAGATCAAGTGTTAGTAAGGGTGTCTACTTATTTATGGCCATTTAGTTTACATTTCTTATAGGTGTTGCATACAGACATTGTACTTGAATGATCCCTGCTGTCTGTAATCTGAGCTATGAAAGCTACCCTTTACAGCAGAAATGCCATTCAAGGCTTGTCCTCTTCTATGAATACATTATAAATTGTATTTATCGGTTTAATTAAATGTTAATCTGTTAAATTAAATTGTGCACTGCATTCACACAGTGTCCTCTTGTAGCAGCGTTAGTAGTTACTTTGTTTGTTTGGTTTATTTAATGTCCCATCAGCACACTTGGAAATATTAATGACAGGAACAAAGTTACATTAATACACACACTTCATCAGTACAAGCTCAATATCAAACACAGTTGTGGGCAATTTAATGTCTCCAGTTCATCTAAATTACATGTCTTTGGCATGTCCAGAATACCCAGGCTAAACACACGTGAACACATAGAGGACATGCACCAGTAGTAACTACCCTCACATTAAATCCACATAACTTTATATAAATATGTGATATGTCAATGAGTTCCAACAGATAAACTTGTTTTATCTGAGTATAGAATACAAAGAGTGTTCATTTGCTTAATTTAAAGGATTAGATAGTGATGTGCACTATACTGTAAACTGGTTATGTTTTTTTACCATTTCTTTTTTTTAGGCAAATGTATTTTTTTTTCTCACACAAAACAATTTTTCACTAATTCTTGTGCAACTCTGTAAAACGTGGCTGTAGCATTTATGTAAACAGTACTTTACAGGACTTACATTAAAGTATATTTTCTCTATAAAGGTATATTACAGTTTAAAATACATTCATATGTTTCCCTTGTGACCCAGATCTCTGATTACAGAATGGGTTAGTAATACTGGACCTCCGGTCCTGCGATGACACACTTGGCACCAGAGCTTGGCCAGCAACTCTCAGACTGATGAAAGCAGCCACTGCTCTGTAGCAGGTATATTTAGTCTCTCACCGGGATACACCACTGTAGGAAAAGGCAGCCTCAGAGAGCAGTGTGCTTACGAAGAGGGAAAACATCCTGTAATGATACCTGTCTGACCTGCCTTATTTTATCCACTAAGTTTCACCTCATGGTCCACATTCACATGTGGACAGCTCTATGAGTCTTCTAAGGGACACTAAGGTACTGAGCTTTGATCATTAAAACCATATAAACTGCTCACATAAGTTAGGGAAAATTTAATTAGGGGACATTTAGTTTAGAAATATTCCCTACATTTTTGTAAGCATTATATGTAATACATATAAACTAGTCATGTATAGTGATAAACCACTCACTTTCTAAACCCGCTTAATTAAGTTAAAGGTCATACAGGGTCCAGGACTTATCGGCAGCACAGGGCACAGTTAATCAAGTGTGTTACTATTCCACCCTGTTGGAGTAAGTGTAGGTGCTAATAGTTTTTCCAGTATTTTGCTAGCTGAGCTGAAGAAAAACATCTGTTTCGAAAAGAAAAAGCTACAAAATAATTCTGTAGCCTGATTTAAACTTATTTACGGTTTCTTTTCTATAAAGATACAGCGATAAATTATAGAATTTATCTGTAGATGATTACATTTTGCATTTACTTTAAATGCAAAAAGCATACAGTATTTATTCAAAATGTGACGCTGCACAATTGCTAATATAAAAAAACTTTTAAAATAAAATATACATAGTTATGTATTTGGGATTATATACCAACCAGTATGCATTCTGTGTTTGCTGGTTGCTTAATAAGGTTACTCTGATGCTAGGTTGCTAAGTGTTACCAATTGCATTCAGTTCTAACTTAATATCCAACAGACTCTTCATTTAGGAGACAGTATGACTTACTGTCCATACCTTGTTCTAAAAGATTAACAAGCCTTCACAGCATAAGCGAAGACTGCACGCCAATATAACAGACCTTCCTTAAGTTTTTGCTACATCAGCATTATACATTCAAAATAAAGAAACAAACACTGTGCACTCACCATACACTATGTATACATTTGTGTAAATGTAAGACTTTTGTCTAATTATTTATACGTACTTTGTATTTTTATTGTGCTTGATTCTGCAATCATTGTTTAAAAGCTCCCTAAGGGATTTAGGGATTTAGAAGATAAATTACACTTTTGGCCATGTTACAAGTACAGGCAATGCAGGCCAGAGCAAATCAGGTTAGTTGTGTGTGCGGAAGGCTCAGATGTATATCTCAGTACACCCCTGGGTTCTAGTTCTGCTCACTCATCCTGCTTCAAAGCTGTGGCATAAAGCAGACATTGATGTGTGTGTTTCAATGTCTTTGCTTATGAGCGTTGTGTATTTGTGTGACAGCTAAGAGAAGGTCTTCACCTTGAGGCTGGGCAGCACCAGCACTAAGAGGCCGGTGGTGGCGTGTGTCATAGTGGCTTTAAGGGGCATTTCATCTGACAACAGCTTGCCAGCCAATGATCTTGGCGAGGCCGTTCCCCTATTCTTCTAGCTTTATCAGTATCAATCATTCAGATCATTTATTTTTAGTGGAATGTGGCCTCTTTAAAGTACATCCTTTGGCTCTGGCTCCTAGCAGTCCACTAATGAGTGTCAATCTGCCAGCTTTGGCACTTTTCCAGCAGACACCTCCTCTGACACATGCAGGGCTGCAGTCAACATGCATTATGCTCCCTCAGCCAAAGCTGACACTGTGCAATAGTCCTGTAAAAGCCCCTTATTTACTAATTGTACATGTAGACACTTCACAACACCTAAAGAAATGTTGAAAGTTTATCAGGGTTCAGAATGTAGTTTTTTTAAATGAGCAAAGTATTTTAATGAAGTAATGTTGCTCTACTGAATTTTTAAAGTGGGGTGCTTTGGCCTAGGGAAGAGACCCACAATAAAACAAATTAGGTATCACATATAAAGTGCCATTTATTTAGCCTGAAAGTCATTTCAAGAAGGATATGATTAAATTTAATAATTTAATATGTGTTTCACATAAAGTCACATACTATGTTATGCACTGACTGATCAATTTATTAGGTACACCTCCTTGTTCTACACTCATTTGTCCATTCCACAGTTCCACCATAGAAAAGCATGTTCCTCTACCTCACTGGGAAGCTGTTCCTCCATCGTGTATTGCTTGCCTTCATGCTTTAACAGCTTTTCAACTTGGTGATTTCTTTTATATAGACAATGTTGATTCTTTAGCACAGGCGTTTAATACATGGTGTGCAAGTGATACTTAATACATTTCAACATACCTTCCTATTTCTAATATGCAGAGTATTTCTGTTAGCGTATCAATTAGCACTAATTGAGCCTTGTGTAAGCGTATATGCCTATGTAATGTTTCCATGTGCCTGTGCCCTGGCAACTGTGTCAGTGGAAGGATTTACTCAGGCCACAAGGGTGTGGAAATATATTCTAATGTACTCTACTACCGTAAGTGAATCAATTAGACTAAGATCATATACACACGCCATGCTTTTGTGTGTATCAGTATGTGGGGTTTCTATGTGAGAGCATCTTGGCAGCGCTGTGCATGGCAGGCACATACAGGCCAAAAGGGTGAGGGATTTTTTTTTCCATATCCTTGTTCCCGAGGTTCTCGGGAGAGTTCAATTTTCTAGTAACTCAGCAGACGTCACACAGCTATTCTGGCCGGTCAGTTGTGACAGCCGGCCAGCAACAGCAACGTCAGAGCAGGAATGCTGAGGGTAGGGGGGCAGCGTTACATGTGCTGATCCTAACAGAGGAAGTGGAGAAGGGACTCTCCCGTTTCACTAGGATGGTTATTGCTGGTAGGGGGGCATAGGCAATGTGGATAAATGAGAAGAGGGGACAGAAGCAGGAAGAGGGGTGGGCAAGGTATTTGTGTTGGTGCCAGCAGAGTGAGGGCTCAGGCATGCTGCATTCCTTGAGATCAACACCACGGTGTTTCCTTTCACCCACCATGCCCCCCCTTCCTTGCCTGTCCCCTTCTGTCCCCATATCAGTCGTCTTCGTTTCTCTTCTGAGACCCACAACATAGTTATATACTGTATTACTAACATTACTTCAGCTTTGTGAACGCTTATTGCTGCTGTTTAAAGGCATTGCTTTCTCCTGCCATGTCATACTGCATACTTGTGCCCAAACAAACATAATAAGATAGTAAGCTCAACAACAGTCCGAGGAGGACACACAGTTCAAGAGGTTAAGTGGTTTGCAGACTATTTAGCAGCAGTTGTAAATTAAGAAAGCCAGGATCTCCAGACTACATCACAAAGTCCAGCAGCAGTCTTCTATGCCCATCCTGTGCAATGACTGTAAAGACAAATTAGGTTTATTCAGTTCTGGTTTTGGTCAGCTCTGGGTTGGTCCATCGAGTACTCACTCTTGTATACCTGCTTACTACTAGAACTCCTATAAAACCACAGGATGCCATATAAAACAGGAATGGCAGAATTTACATGTCTCCTGAATTTAGCAGTATTATTTTGAAATAGATATATCATGTTGAACATGTTTTTATATTTATAAATTGTGACACTGCATAGTGGGATTTTGATATTAAGCTTGTGTTAAAGCACAGTTAACAGTCATTCCACTTACTTTTACTTACTTGTATTATACAGTGATAAACAGTAAAACACTGCCCTCTCAAAATCCTAATAATCTGAACATCTCAATTAAATTGCTTACAAAAAATAAAGCCGATTTCGTATGGTCTAGGTGCATATCCAGTGGCGCAAAGAAACTGTCCTTACAACTCTGGTGCATTGCTTTGCCCGCTCTTTCTTGCCAATAAGTGGTCAAGCAGTGGACATCTCTTGCTTTTGTGGCAGATGGGTGACCCTGCATTATTATTCTTACTGTTCAAATCCCTTGAAAGCAATTCCACAGTCTACTAATCACGCTTGATGTTCCAAGTGTTGTTGCCACTGTTATCTGTGTTTGACCAGCTTTAGGATGCTCTATGGCTCTCCAAGCTTCGCAATCAGGCAAATCGTGTTGCAGAGGCATTGCAAGAGCTGGGAAATTGCAGGATGTGCATTTTCAAGACCAGGGAACATTCAGATACTCCAGCAATTTTAACCTTTTATAAAGTGCATTTTAAATATAAAGTTGTTTTTGCATCTCATCTCTTTGGCTTGACATTTTCTTTTATGATGTTCTTGTTTAGTAAAAAAAGTGATTTTTTTATAGCTTCTTATTCCATTTTGAAATTTCTCCTAATTTTTGTGTACAACCCCAATTTCAGTGAAGTTGGGACGTTGTGTATAAATAAAAACAGAATATAATTTTCAAACCTTTTTTAACCCATATTTAATTGAATACACCACAAAGACAAAATATTTAACGTTCAAACATTGTTTTTTGCAAATATTCACTTATTTTGAATTTGATGCCTGCAACACGTTCCAAAACATTTTGAACAGGGGAATGTTTGCCACTGTGTTACATCACATTTCCTTTTAACAACACTCAATAAGCATTGGGAACTGAGGACACAAATTGTTAAAGCTTTGTAGCAGGAATTCTTTCCCATTTTTGCTTGATATACAACTTCAGTTGCTCAACAGTCCAGGGACTCCGTTGTCGTATTTTGTACTTCATTATGTGTTGCACATTTTCAATGGTAGACAGGTCGTTTCAGGGTGTTGTTGATATATGGTTTTAGCTTTGCGTAAGTTTCAACTTATACTTGTAGATGGAGCGATTAACTGTGTTTACTGACAATGTTGATC
This sequence comes from Parotocinclus maculicauda, assembly GCA_034780255.1. Classification (NCBI taxonomy): domain Eukaryota; kingdom Metazoa; phylum Chordata; class Actinopteri; order Siluriformes; family Loricariidae; genus Parotocinclus; species Parotocinclus maculicauda. The sequence continues at coordinate 7,351 of JAUZSU010147967.1, forward strand.
TGAAATGTTCCGGAGCCCATGTAGTAATATCCATTACAGAATAAAGTCAATTCTTAATGCAATTCCGTCTCAGGGATAAAAGGTCACCGGCATTCAATGTTTTTAACCTTGCCACTTACTTGCAGAGATTTCCCCAGATTCTCTGAATTATTTGATGGTATTATGGACTGTAGATGATGAAATTTACAAATTCCTTGCAATTGCACATTCAGAAATGTTGTTCTTAAACTGCTGGTTTAACCGCACATTGAATATCTTGTCTTTCTAGTGTATTCAGTTGAATATGGGTTGAAAAGGATTTGCAAATCACTGTATATTTTTTTTATTTATGCTTTACACAATAAATTGATTCTGCCATATACACCAAATTCTTAAAGAAAACAGCTGTAAAATGGGCTGGTACCTGATACCTGACCTACATATGATTGAACATCTGTGGATGGACATTGCAGTTCATTTCAAAAGTCAGGCATAACACTACGCTTTTCCAACCCCATTATTAGTACTATTTTATACTCATTATTAGGTGTGAAATGATACACAAATTTTACAATACGATACGTATTGCTGATTTTGCTCCATGATACGATACATTTTCAATAAAACATGGGGAAAGAAAATGATTTTAATTTCTATTTTATTTTTTTGATATAGAGGTCACAGAGGCATATACAAACTCAATTTTTGGAAAGGATGACTGGTACTAGAAGTTTTTATAAAAATAAGTGTGAAATGGAATTTTTTAAGGAGGCTCAATTACCAGCAAATTATGCAATCCAGGATCGTCAACAACAGAATAGGGCTGCAAATCAGTAAATTTAAACTTCCCTATGGCGCGAGTAATTTGCTTTGCCCGTTCACTAACGGCGCTTAGCGACTGATTATATGTTGCGACTCGTGTTTTCTCGTTGCTCCGGTAAGTGACATGTTTGGATGGTGTCGCCGCATAAGAGTTTGCTTATTGGAAGTATTAGCACCGATGTTTGATGCTCGTGTTGAGCAAAGTTTACACACAGTTATCGTTTTGTCCACCATTCTTTGCCCATCATTGTTGTAACTGACTGGGAAACCAAAAATATTCCTTAATGTATTCGATTCACAGGTCATATTGTATCGAAACCCCCGTATCGAAAAAAATGAATATTACTATGTACATCGTGACACCCCTACTCATTATTTGAAACATTACTAAAAACTTTACAGAACACTAAAAATAGTATTTGTTATATGTATGGCATTTAGCAGACACCCTTATCCAGAGCGACTTACAATTCATATAGTCTTACTATCCAAACAATTAGGGGTTAATGGCTCAGGTACCTAACTGTGGCAGAGGTGGGATTTGAACTCTGGACCTTCTGGTCCACAGTCCAGTACCTTAAGGCCACTAGGCCACCCCAGTCCCACGTTAGCTGTCCATGGCCCATAAAAATTACACTATTCAATGAAATATAATTCTTAAAATCCTTTGCAAATATTGGTTTTTGCATTGTTTTATCACTCCACATCTATAAATTTATTTAATAAGTATTTAACAATAATTTACTTGAAAATGCATATTTTAGTGATGTCACCAGGTGTTCATTTCTGCAACTACATATTCCCACTTCTGCAAATTATGGAACATACCACAAGCCACATGTGCGATATATCATGTGGATCTTCTGCAGACCACAGGAGGACCAAATGTAAGTTCTTTCTTATTTTGTTCTGTGCATTTAATAATTTCTCAACTACAACTCAGAAGGTCACTTTCAACGTACTATCCAAAAATATTTTTGGTAAATCATGCGCTCCTAATGCTATAAGTATGGATGCCACGTGGCTACATTTGATGTATTTGCTAAACGTAACAGGGCTGAGTAAGAGTAAAAGGAGAAACAAGGTAAAAATAATTTAAAGTTGCCTAAGATTGATATATGTGTAAATGAAAATGAATTTAATGTTTAAGACTTACCATATGCAAATGCCCCATTGGGCAGAAGGACTCTTATACACACTCACATCAGACCAATTTAGTGTAATCAGTTAGCCTAATGCTAACCACTGCGACATTGTGCTGCCCAGATGGAAATTCATGTGCAGCATATGCTACAAAGAACTTAGCCAAGCATATAAAATGTTAAACCCACAAACTCACAAGTATTATATGTTTTATTAAAGCTCTGTTCCTGTACTTGGACATAATCAAACAGACATAGACAGGGGTGTCTGAAGCCCTTTTATAGGGTGGGAACACTGGTGTGGGGTTTGGGAGTCCTTAATCAGAGTATTTGTAAAGAACTTGATGCCATTTCTTGCATTCTGGTGTATTTTTTTATCAGCTTGTTGAACACCTAATTTTACGTACAAAAGTCCCTTTATTAACTTTCAAAAACAAACTACTAACAAATTACCAACATTAAGCTAGCTGACATATCTATCCAGCTATATTAACATTTAAACTGGAAAAGAAACCCTGTCCTGGATGCAAATTTTTAATTTCTGCTTCTTGTAAAGAATTCCTTTATGTCCATTGTGTCTGGGGAGGGGAGGGAAAGAATATCATTAACCAAGACTACTCTACTGTTATTTGTACTTAGTAAATAAGGCAAAGCTTGCTCCTTGTATTTCATTGAGTCAACATTAATTTAACCGTATTGTTAACTATAATTATTAAAAATTCATTCTCCAACTCCTTTTCCAAAACAAAAATCATTCTACAACTTGCTTACCACCTTCAATATCTCTCTGTTTTTTTCACTCAGTCAACTCAAGGCTGCAGTATGAACTTCAGAAGGCGTTCAGAAGGCCTTTACTGTATATATTGCACATGCGCATGCCATACCCATCGGAGAGCTCTCGTCTTCTATTTCTTGACGCTAATCTTTTGAATAGCGCTGATCTTTAGGGAGTTACGGTAGCCTACTGAGTTGTTGTAGTCAACCTAGAAAACTCGGATTGGACTTCCAGTGGTATGTATATTCTCAAGTGGAATTAATTATTTTGTGAAGCAATAGAAACATCTATGGGTGAACTAATATTCTATGTTAAATGACATGGGATGGGAGAAGGCTTCCAAATTAATGATTATGCAATGGGGAAGAGACACGTCCCCTTCAGTTATAATTGTGGCGATGCCCATGGATATAGAATTAAAATAATATTTCAGGCAAAAATATGAATGTGATCAAACTGGGAAGTTTCTATGTAAACACACATGTGCGTGTGACTAACAGACTGAGTTTGTAGGTGTGAAATCCTGTGTGAACATTTGCTTTCCGCTGCTTGTCCTGGACTTCAGTGTGTTTGCATTTACATACTGTATGCAAACTTGCTCTATATGGCAACGAATATATACACTGCCATTCTCCCATCACACTACCAAATACAAATAAAAATAAATTAGAATCAATTAAAAATATCTGTAGAGCCTCAATATTTATAATCATTATTATACTAATTTATCATATATGGAAAGCATTTTCTAGACAGATATTTTGAGGAGAAATACCTTTAAAGTAATTGAAGTATAATATTAATCGTAGTTTGCAGGGAGGAGCAGCAGGTAGTGTTGTTTTTAAAGCTATGATGCACAGCTCTAGGACCACAGAACTGATATCTGGCTTCAATATCAGTGTAGAGTTTTGCATTATCTCCTCAAGTCAGTTCGAGTTCCCTCTTGGTACTGGGTAGTTCTGAGTTAGTAAGTGCATGCAATGCTCTGCAATAGACTGGCACCCTCTCACCATTTTCTCAGTGTTCCCAAGATAAGGTTGAGGCCCAACATCATATCTAGAAAAAAAAACACTTACAGCTAAATGAATTCATAATTTAAATAACTTAGTATGTGGTGACACTGCTATTCCTGGTTGAAGTATCCCTGGTTCAGTCCTGACCTCGTACTACTGTGTGGAGTTTGCACCAGTGGTGCTCCAGTTTCATCCTACAGTCGAAGGACATTCATGTTAGGTCAAATCGTATCTCCAAAGTACCCTTGATCTGTATATAAGTCTGTATATAAATGTGTGTGTGTGTGTGTATGTGTGTGCTTTATGATGGACTGGCATTCTGTCTAGGTTTGATCCTACAATAAATATCTTAGTATGCTGTTCAAAGCATGTTATTAAAGAGTTTTAGTACACAGTGTATACAATGTTTACAAATGATTTCCAGTGATATGTTCCAATGCTTTTTAAGTTAAAAGATTTATATATATGGTTCTCAGGTAGCATTAGGGTGGACACTTTAATGTACACCCTGAGAACATCCACTCTTCTGTTTCTCTGAAACACTCATTCAATTCAGGGTTCCTGTGGAAGGACCAGCAATACATAATTGTACAAACAGTCCATCTTCCGGTTAATCCACATGGAGGCGTGGGCCAGCCGGTGCCCACCCGGCAACTCTGGGCACAAGAGCAAGAACAACCCTAGACCGGGTAAAAATCCATCACATGGCAAACATACAGTCACATACTAAGGGTCACTTTAGAGGCACCAGTTAACCTAACATGCATATCTTTGGACTGTGGGAGGAAACCAGAGTACCCAGAGTAAGCCCACGCAGATACAGGGAGGACATGAAGACTCCACGCAGAAAGGACCGAGATCGCTTCACCCTGGGATTGAACCTGGGTCCTTCTTGCTGTGAGGCAACGGAGCCACCGTGCTGCACGTACAAACAGTCAATTCTAACAAATTTTTTTTTTTATTTTTGATTCATACAACAATTCAAATAAGCTCTAGCACTCACTGTTAATAACTGGATTAATGACTCAACCAGAATAGAAATTATTCATGCACACAGTCAAAATAGAGTAAATCGATTAAGGTCAATCCAAAATAAAAAGTTTATAAATAAAACTGTTTCTACATATGCTGGGTAATACTGTAAACATTTTATTACAACCCTCAAATGAGAAAATGTTGGGATGGTATCAGAATTGCTAATTAAAAATACATGCAGGATTCCTTTTATGCAGGATTGCATTTAATTTGCCCTCTATTTCACTGAGGACAGTATGAACCAAATATATTATAATAATGTCATATCAAACAGGTGATGCCAACAGGTGATTATAATCTTGATTAGGTACAAAAGCAGTATCCACGAAAAGCTGCGTTTTCAGGAGCAAAGGAGGCCATCTCCAGTTTGTCAACAAAGGTGAGAGAAAATATATATAACAACATGGGCAAGGGATTGCTTTATCAAACCTTTATCATGCACAACAATATAGAGTTACATTCACAAATGCAACTTAAAATGTTAAACAAAAAAAGCCTCATATTAAACATGTCCGTAATTGGTGTTTACTTCTCTGGGCTTTGAGGCATCTAGGATGGACCATCACACAGTAATTTAACGTGTATTGTGGTCAGACGACTTAATATTTTAGGACTTTTTTAGAAGAAATAAGTTGATTGTTAGCAACAAGATGACTACCCATCTAAGAGACTGTTAGCAACAGGTTTGAAAGCCAGGGTATGTCATGGTATGGGGTTGTGTCAATTCCCTTGGCAAAGATCATTTACACTTCTATAATGCAGAATGTAGCATTAATGCAGAAAAGCACACTGAGATTTTAGAGCAACATATGCCGCCTTTAAGATGACATCTTTTCCAGGGACACTTATGCATTATTCAACAAGGCAATGCAAAAAATAAGTATGACTGAAATTTGCAAAACCCTTCCAAACTTTAAATAAGTAACTTATATTATACCTTATAAATAAGTTTCATCAGGCCACAGGACATGGTTCCAGTAATCCTGGTCCTTAGTCTGCTTGTCTTCAGCAAACTATTTGTGGGCTTTTTGTTCTTCTGGGACGACAGCCATACAGATCAATTTGAAACAGTGTTCGGCGTAAGGTCCGATCATTGACAGATTGACCCCCCACTTCTTTAACCTCTATTCATTTTCGAAAGCCAGTCTCTGGATATAATGCTGTGTATGTGCCCTCAACTTCTTTAGTCGACCATGGTGAGGCCTTTTCTGAGTGGAACCTGTTCTGTTAAACCGCTGTTTGGTCTTGGCCACTGTGCTGCAGCTCACTTTCAGGGTGTTGGCAATCTTTTTATAGCCCAGGCCATCTTTATATAGAGCAACAATTCTTTTTTCAGATCTTCAAAGGAAATTCTAGTGACCAGTATGAGACAGTGTGAGTGATAACACCAAATTTAACACACCTGCTCTCCATTCACACCTTGAGACCTTGTAACGCTAACGGAAAATGGCTAATTGGGCACAATTTGGCCATTTTCACTTAGGGGTGTACTCACTATTGTTGTCAGCGGTTTAGACATTAATGACTGTGTGTTGAGTTGTTTTGAGGGCACAGCAAATTTACACTGTTATACAAGCTGTAGACTGACTACTTTACATTATATCAGTGTCGTATCTTTACTGTTGTTCCATGAGAAGATATAAGGCAAAGTGAATGTAATCAAGAAAGTCAGCTTCACTAAGGGCAAGGTAGTGATGGCTCATAACTATATGTTTAGCCTCAAATGGCTGTAAAACCTACCAAAAGTACATATTACACCAACAAAGCAAAGGCATTAATTAATCTAACAAAGACATCAATTATGTTAGTATAAACAATATTAATGATATTATTAAAAAAATATGGCAACACCCTCTAGTAAATCCTAAATAATTGCCCAATTTAGAGTAAAACCACTTAATCTAATTAGTGTTTAACATGATTATTTTAATTCACAATTTTGGCCCTCTGACTAAATGAGTGGAACCCTCAAAATTATTTTGCCCATGGTACGACAAGTCGTCTAGAAATAAACCTGAGTTATGGTGACATTTTTGGTGATCAGATTTTTTAGGATTGATAATCTATGCATTAAAGATTTGCAAAAAAGTTACTGACTTGAAGTCTAAGAGAATATAGCTGAATCTGCTTTCAGTGGATGAGGACTGGCATTGCCATCTCCTCTGCCATCTGCCAATTGTGGAGATTACTTGGCAAATATGTATGTATTTGACTAGTTCCATGCAGTAATGTAGCAGCAGTAACATTTTCATTCAGAAAGCTTGCTAATATTATATTTATTGCATCTCCCACAATTCAGACACAATTATATTTTGAATGGGAACGCATAGATGTGCTGCATTAGCCATTGCCCCAAACATACCCTTGAGCCACTTCCTGTGGTGCAGGTTAACACCCACCTACTGGTACAAATGCTGCTGCCAGAGTTCTAGGCTAGAACCAAAAGACTGGATCACATCACCACCACACCGGTAACCACTTTTTTTTACACATTTACTGTAGCTTTCTATTACTTGTTTATTGATCACTGGTTTAGAACTTATTTAACAATATAAACCACAACCAAACTTATAGCAACTAAATACAAACCGGATTCCAAAAAAGTTGGGACACTAAACAAATTCTGGTCCGGATGACATGGCGTCCCAGTGTTCCATAAAGAACCTCAAATCGTGACTCATCTGACCACAGAACAGTCTTCCATTTTGCCACACTCCATTTTAAATGACCCCTGGCCCAGTG
>JAUZSU010147978.1:0-14856 GCA_034780255.1 Parotocinclus maculicauda
GTGGGTGTGTGTGTGTGTGTGTGTCTGTGTGTGTGTGTCTCTGTGTGTGTGTCTGTGTGTGTGTGTCTGTGTGTGTGTGTAGGTGTTGCTGGAGGATGAGACGCATCAAACTTTCTTTATGGAAACAGGAAAACAGATGATCACTGGACTTATGATCAAGGCCAACAAGGCGAGTTGTTTTATAATCAAGTTAATCAACTTTATTGCTTTATTTAAATGTTATCTTAAATGCAATAATGTCTTTTCTGCTATTATACAAATTATAGGTTTTGTAAAAAATGGTATTTACTTACTTAAATTTAATTTACTTAAATAGATATGCTTTTTGTGACGCTTTTAACCACCCATAGGGATTAAATTCACAGATTGTAGTTTGAATAGTGACCATTCATGTGTTCCCTGTCAATAAGTGACACGTTCCAACTGTAAGGGTCTATGAATTAGTGAGAAAAATGGATGTGATTTTTAATGAACTCTGTAAATATCTCTGCACACTTTTTAGTTTCCTTTCTCCTGATGTGTCACAGAAAACTTGGTGTTTATGTTTCACATCATCACCAAAAAAAACAAAGACACGACTGAGGATTAGTGAAGGAAGCTAGTATGTAGTTTCATGATGTGATGTTCTTCATCATCTTCCTTCCTCAGCCTTTCATCTATATCCTGCCAGATATTTTCTTTTAAAATCCATGTTATTATGGTCTGTGTTGTTTGTCTCATAAACTCGTGTTCCGCTTCTAACATTTCTGAGCTGTTCTGCCTGCCAACCGAGCTCTGATTGGTCAACCTGATTTTAACACATCCAAACAATGCAGAAATTAGAACAGTCAACCAAATATTTCATAAGATTTAATTGGAAAGCTTAAGATAATGTAATTATGTTGTGTGTCTGTAGAGTCCAAAGGCATTTTTGGAAAGCTATCAGGACATGCTGCTCTACAGTCAACGTGAGGAGACGTGGCCAACCACAAAGATGGAACTCGAAGGAAGAGGGGTCAGTTTCATTTGCACTGCCAGTTTCAATGTCTTTATTTGTTTATTTTTTTAGATTTGTGGAATGGAGAAGCTTTTTGATAGTTTTGAGAAAGGTGCCCGCTTTCTCACAAAAGACGACCTTTAAAATACAAACATGGCTATTCTTCACTGTTTCCCTGAATATTCATTTCTCATGTACATCTTGAGGACAGAAAGCTTACTAGACAGCAGCTACTAGAAGCATAATTGTTATTTTGTTGATTTACACAAGATACAATTTTTATAGTTATTTTTATTCTTTTATTTTACAAATCCACTTTGTTATTTTGCATTATGTAATATTACATTTAAATTGCTTCCCTTTTGTCCCCTCCTTTCTCTTTGTTGGATTCTGTTACTTAGAACGTTCTGTTGTGCTCCAATGGATATCCAAAGGAAATGCAATATAAGAACAATATCGGAATGATGCAACAAGTTTTTCACACCTTGATTTGGGAATTCTCTCCCATTATTCTTTGCAGACTCTCTCCAGTTCATTTTCAGGTCTCTCCAGAGATGCTCAATTAGGTTTAGGTCAGGGCTCTGGCTGGGCCAGTCAAGAATGGTCACAGAGTTGTTCCAAAGCCACGCCTTTTATTTTAGCCGTGTGCTTAGGGTCATTGACTTGTTGGAAGGTGAACCATCGGCCCAATCTGAGGTCCTGAGCACTCTGGAAGTGGTTTTCTTCCAGCATGTGTCTGTACTTGGCCGCATTCATCTTTCCTTCAATTGCAACCAGTCATCCTGTACCTGCAGCTGAAAAACACCCCCATAGCATGATGCTGCCACCACTATGTTTCACTTTTAGGATTGTATAGGGCAGGTGATGAGTAGTGCCTGGTTCCACACACACCGCTTAGAATTAACAGCAAAAAGTTAAATCTTTGTCTCATCAGACCAAAAAATTTTATTTTTCATAGTCTGGAAGTCTTTCATGTGTTGTTTTTTTTTTCATATGTCTTACACTGAGGAGAGGCTTCCTTCAGGCCACTCTGCAATAAAGCCCCGACTAATGGAGGGCTGCAGTGATAGTACTTTCTCCCATCTCCCTACTGCATCCCTGGAGCTCAGCCACAGTGATCTTTGGGTTCTTCAACTCTCTCACCAAGCCTCTTCTCCCACGATTGCTCAGTTTGACGGACGGCCAGGTCTAGGAAGAGTTCTGGTCGTCCCAAACTTCTTTCATTTAAGGATTATATAGGCCACTGTGCTCTTAGGAAACTTGAGTGCTGAAGATTTTTTTTTTTGTAACCATGGCCAGATCTGTGCCTTAACACAATTCTGTCTCTGAGCTCCTTGGGCAGTTCCTTTGACTTCATGATTCTCATTTGCATTGACATGTACTGAGAGCTGTGAGGTCTTATATAGACAGGTGTGTGTCTTTCCTAATCAAGTCCAATCAGTTCAATTAAACACAGCTGGACTCTAATGAGGGAGAAGAAGAATAAGAAGAAATGGACAGCTTGTGAGTTAAATATGAGGGTCACAGCAAAGGGTCTGAATACTTATGACCATGTGATATTTCAGTTTATCTTTTTAAATAAATTTACAAAAAATTCTACGTCTGTTTTTTTTCTGTCTAGATGGGATACTGAGTGTACACAAGAAGTAAGATAAAATAAGAAATAAAATTACCTTTTCTGATTTTAGCAAATGGCTGCAATGAAACAAAGAGTAAAAAGATTTAAAGGGGTCTGAATACTTTCTGGACCCACTGTGTGTATATGTAGTATTATATAAAGAATATATATATTTTTTTCACCAAGGTTCGACTTTTTAAGTTTAAACCCGATATAAACCTATGTTTGTCAGATGCAAAGTTGCCCCAGCTTCTATTGTTTTTGGCATTTTAATTTTGGCGATGCTCTAGTCTTACTTCTCGTTTTTGGTGAGTATTCATTCGCTGAGTAAATACTCTATTGTAGTGTTTTTAACTGTTGAATGATTAAGCAACATGCTGAAGTAATGGAACGTTTTCTTTACTTAACACATCATACATCACTCTCGTATCACACATGCTCTGTCTGTACCGAGCTTACAGCACCTCATATCCTACACATAGAGTAGCTACAACAGTTATTTACTGTAAATCCTCCTTGTCTGTGTGTGTTTAATGTGTATTTTTGCATAATACTTATCTACATTTTGTATTTGATGGCTTCTGTAATGTTTTGTATGTTTGCTTGGTATCATAAGAGAGATCTGGGGTGGGTTTATGTGTTTATGGCTTTGCCTATGAAAGAAAGATTGGTCCTTATGAATTGAAATGAAATGTCCTCAAAATGTAAAGTTTTGTAACTGGCCTGTTACTCATAAGCACCTAATTCATTATCTGCTTTTGATTTAAGTATTTTAGAACCTTGCTAAAATTGCTATGAATTGTTGCTGGATTTGGTCTCTTACCTGTGACTTTTGTACAGGTGGTTTGTATGAACTTCTTCGACATCGTGTTAGACTTCATCCTGATGGACGCATTTGAGGACCTAGAGAACCCACCCACCTCTGTGGTTGCTGTGTTACGCAACCGCTGGCTCTCAGACAGTTTTAAGGAGACGGTGACCAATATTACGTTTATTTGCCAATTGTAAAATTTGAACGTTCGATATAAGCACATATTATGTTGTTATACTTTGCTGTGCATGGCAATTAAGGTAGGATTACAAATTGTTCAGCATATGGCATCCTCAGATTTGATAAACATTACATAACAATCCCAGAAATGAACAACGAACAATGCATAAGTATATACAGTAAAATCCGGTTAATTGAACCACATCAGGACGCGATCATTTTGGTCCTAATAACTGGCTGGTCCGATTAAACGAACGTGTCCTATGTTACAAGATGGAACGTGCTATGTAACATATTAAATGTTTATTAAACCTTTATTGTGCAATTTACATGTATAGCAAACGTACAAACAAGAATTACTGTTGCTTACAAACTTTGTTTATTGAAAACAAAATTTGCAACCAAATTTTTCGAAACGATCTACAACACAATGTATAGGTACTCAGCATGCAAAGCATAATAATGTAAAAAACAAGTTCTTACTAAATTCCAGTCAATGTTTGAAGAACTTATCCAGTGTGATCCGATGCGCTTTTGCAGTAGCTAAGTGGCGACCTGCCCTTGATCCAATATGGCGCCTTTTAAAATGGCTGCCATGTTCTGGACATAGCCTAAAAGAGAGGCCCCCTCACCCATTACTTGCTGGGGTATTCAGATACGTCATTTTCCCTTTTTTTAAGAAATAAAAGCGTGTCATTTGTTGTTTGACTTACCCTGTATATGCAGTAATCATAAATCCTGCTTCCCTTGCTTGGAATTGCTTTTATACAGAGCCCATAGAGTGAGGATGGATAGTTTGTGATTTGTTATAAATTAAGCTGTTTTTCTTCGCTCCAGTATGCAAAGGTTTTTAGTTAACCTATGTTTTAACCCATCCCTTAGTGCTATTGTGTTATATCCCTAAGTACTGAGTGTGTAACCTTAATAACTCTTGTCCTCCAGATATCCGTCACCCTGAAGAGCTGTCTCTTCTGCGCAAGCCCCGTGACCCCAAGAAGAAGAAGAAAAAGCTGGAGGAGAGTGAGGAGGAGGCCCTGGAGCTGGAAGGTCCTCTGCTTACTCCTGGATCAGGTAGAGCTCCCTGTGCTTTGCTCTTTTGTCTCTAGAATAACATTTATCAGGATTGTGCAGAGTCGGCTGTAAACTCAGTGATTTATGCCTGAATGTATTCCATTGTCTTCATCCTGTTAAACACAGCAGCCTTAAAAGCATCAGGCTATAACTTTACATCAATGATATTACTCTGAGTGCTGGTGCTTTTATAATGCAAGAACAGCAGAAAACATGTTTGTTGTTTGTTTGACGAATGGTACATTTGTAAGGGACATTATGAGTAATTAAAAGTAATACTGTTTTGTAAACCGGATATATCCGTAATATTACCTAATTAAATCAGGGACCCTAGTCATACCTGATACTTAATACAGATTTAAATGCTGCATTTATACAGTACAGATATGCACCGTTTAACCGACCACTTTAAGTTCTACAAAACAGGAAGTTGACTGAAATGAAGGTTGGCCAGACATTACTGTATTCTGTTAGTTTTTTGTGCTAGTGTAATGTAAATACAAATTATATTTTCTCTACAAAACCTGTTTGCAAACCTTTAAGGAAATGACCGTACTTAAAACCTTTGTCGTTACGGCAAACTGATTTTGATAGGCTGAACGATAAACCAGTGCGTACCTGTATATGTACATGAAGTCATTAAGCAGACGTTCTTATACAGACCGATCTACAGCATCTTACACTCTGCAGTCCAAGCAGTCGTGTACTAAGGTCAGCGTGGAAGCAATAACGGTCGATTATTTTTTCGATTAATCGATGAATCGGATATTTAAATAAATATATGAAATAAATACACATTTTTAAGTAGCAAAAGTGCAAAAGCTAAGAGATACGCACACATTGGCGCAATACGTAACGGTGTGTAAATACCTAATTACACAAATTTGAGTGGCCCGAATATGTTACCTTAATCCCTGTCTAAATGCAATTTATCCTGCCTATACAGTGCAGTGTCTTCATTTATACTTTACAGAAAATTATTAAGCTTAATCATTAATTACCACAACTGTGCACAAGTTATATTTATTTATAAAGCACATAAACGCTGCTTAAGCTAATTACACTTGAATAAAAAGTAACACACACGTACTCCATCACTGCCATTATCCAGTTAACAAACAAAAACCAGCATTAATGGTGTTATGCCAGGTCGCATAGTGTGTGTGCACCGTTACGTTTCCTCACTTTAAACCAGAACAAACTTTACTGTAGTGACTCTTACCCTGCTGTTGAGCTCCCTTCATCCTCATCAGTTACTCCAACATGTTTCTGTTTCAGGTTCTGAATCGTCACCGTTTGCTCCCGTGCCAAGTTAAATCACTGTTGCTAAGCGCGCATGTTACACATTTTTTAGTTGTGTGAAGCGTGACGTGCTCCCACACTTTTGATGATTTAAGCCGAACCTTCTTCTCTGCGTCGGTCGTGTTTTTTTAAGAAGTTAATACATTCCACAAATGTTAAACTTATTTAGAAATTTCTGTGTCACTCCGTTCAAGTGAATGAAGCGCCGCAGGTGACATAAGCGGATATGTAAAGGCGAATAACACCGAAATCGCGTGACTCAATGATTCGATAATGAAATTCGTTGCCAACACGTTTAATAATTTTTATTGATTTTATCGATTCGTTGTTACAGCCCTAGACGAGTCCACATTTTAAATCGTTTCTGGAAATCATGGATGCTGTCCCCTCTGGTCCAAAGAGGAAAAAGACTGTCCGGATTGTTATCAACGCATCTCTGATAGTACGGTGGTGTGTTAGTGCTCATGACAAGGTACATTTTGGAGCAACATATGTTTTTTTTATTTTTAGTATTATGTTTTACACAACGTCCCAACTACATTGGAATTGGGGTTGTATATGAAATGAACCTTAGGAAAACATGCATATGTTTCAATAATTACCTGTTCTGGTTCTACATGGCAGAACATTGAGATCTTCTCCTTCACAGAGTTATCAAGAGGAGTGGAACAGCGGCACATTATCTTGGGAAAACAAGAACAATTCTATTTAGTATATATTATAAATTATAAATAATATTATAAAAAGGTATTGAAAATATATAAATCAAACAGTCAACTTCAGAATTACTGGCAAAACAGTGATTAAAATGGTAAGCAGTTGATTAAACTTTTTCACTATCAAAATAACATATTTACATGAGAATATTTTAATTGCAATAATTGAACATGCCATTTCTGTGCAACAGAACAGCTCAAACATGATAACTAAAAAGTTACCTCATAAAAGATTTTTTTTACATTAACGTTTTCAAAATAAAACAAAACTGTATATTTAAACTATTATTTTAGACCTACTAATTTGGTAACTGCAGTCTTAAGATACGATTAAATTTTGCTGATCCCAGGATAAACTGCAGTGTCACAGTAACATACATATTACACAAAACGAGACTAAATATTAACTAAAAGTAAAAATATTAACAATATTGGTAGGCAAGATGGCTATTATGTTTATGGTTATTATTGACACATTGGGCTCCGGATGTGTCTTTTGTATTGGGAGCTTTTCTTTGACACGGCCATCCTAGGCTTGATCATTTCCGTATTGGCCTTAGATATTAGAAAATTATATAAAACAGTAAAGCTAACAATGCTCCTTGACTTGATAAGACAAGATGAAAATAACTTTGTTGGATAATAAAAATGTATTCTGGTATAGCTTATATCGTCCACTTTTATGGTTATCTACTTCAGAAAATTGTTTGTTGAGTCAAGCTTGTATAAGCAAAAAGTGAAGAAAAAATATAACTAACATTTTAATACTTTAAAATACAAAGTGTCTCACCAAGTCTGGAGAAAGTCCAAGTCCTCTCAGCTCCCTTACGCTGTTCTGTGTGGGTTTGGTCTTCTGCTCACCTGTAGCACTGGGCTGAAGGCGACAGTTAAATACGTTGACATTATTGCTTTATATAAAAAAAAAAATCACCCCAAAGAGAGCTCATCTTTATTAAGTGCTTAGAAACAAAGTATGCACTATGATTCATGCTCAACAGAAGCCCCATGTGGTACATAAGCGTTCTATAATAGCTGTCCAACCATAAATACTGTTTTTACATGTAAATTATACAGTACATCTGCTTCATAACAACCCAACAATTTCCCCCATGGTCATCTTGGTAAGAAGAGTTCCAGAGCTCATTGAGATTTTATATACATTTTTATATACACAAATGAGACAAAATATTTCCTAATATAGGCATACTGATAATGTTTATGCCTGTGTTTTCTATGTGTGTATTTTGCAGAGTGCCTGCTTTTATGCGTGTCCATGGACTAACCCAAATTTAAACTCAAACAGAAATGTTTTACACATAGACTACATACATAGCACACAGCATCCAATTTTTGAGCCCTCTGGGCACAGGGGCATCCAGGAAGGAGCATCACAAAGTAAAAACGTGGATTGTGGCCAATTGAAGCAGTATTCAAAAAGGAAGCTGTGTGCTCCAGACCAAAGACGAAAAGTAAAAAAGCCAGGGTCTATCATGGTATGGGCTTATTTCAGTTCATTTCAAATCCCTTCCATGGTTTCTTTGAGGAACATTTTTTAAAATCAATGTAATTTTCTCATACATTTGTTGACCACTGGAGATCCTCTCCCCCCCTTTACTCCTAAAAGCTACTGCTTTTGTACCAAATCATGGTTATAATCACTTGTAGACATCACGGGTTTAAAATAACATCATATATTTAGATTTTTTTTAAACATTCATTCATTGTTTATTACTAGTCCTGTATTTTGGCATGTGTTGCATTCCTGAAATTCAGAACGGAACGTTTATAAATACACTGCCCACTGAAATTAGGTGATATTTCAAAATGATTATAAGGAGAATCCCATAAGATCTGTAGACAGTCTAAACCTGTCCATGCCATATCGCTGTAAGTGTGTTTTGGCGGTCTTGGGTGACCATATACCCCAATGAACAGTCAATGTGTGGCACATTTTTTAATCGCTTAATACTCATTTTGAAACATTTCCTAATTTTTGTGAGTAATATATATAATATATCTCCAAATGCATACAGTGTATACTATCTACAGTGGGTAAAATAAGTATTTGATACAATACAAAAAACTTAACATTTGTTACTGAAACCTTTGTTTGCAATTACAGCGGTCAGAAATTTTCTTGTAGTTTTTGACTATGTTTGATCTTTCAGGTTTCTGGGCTCTCAATGGGCAACACTGAGTTTTAGCTCCCTCCAAACACTTTTTATTGGGTTCAGGTCTGGAGACTGGCTACGGAGCCACTCCTTACGGAGCCACTTCTAATTTGTCCTGGCTTTGTGTTTCGGGTAACTGTCATGCTGGAAGATCCAGACACGACCGATCTTCAATGCTCTTACTTCAGGCAGGAGGTTGTTGGCCCAAAACTCATGACATGACTCTACCCATCCTCCTTCGATAAGGTGCAGTCGTCCTGTCCCCTTTGCAGAAAAGCACCCCCAAAGTATGAGTTCAAACAGGTGCAATTAATGCAATTAATGAGTGCAGAATAGGAGGGCTTCCTAAAGAACTAACACTAAACTAACAGGTCTGTGAGATCCAGAACTCTTGATGGTTGGTAGGTGAACAAATACTTATTTTATTCAATAAAGTGTGAATTAATTATTTTACAATCACACAATGTGTGTTTAGATTCTGTCTCTCACAGCTGAAGTGTACATATGAAAAAATGTTATAACGCTCTCCATTCTTTGTAGGTGGGAAAACTGGCAAAATCAGCAGAGTAACAAATACTTATTTTCCCTACTGTAGATGTATTTGTTTTATCCTATCATTACCTTTACTGGGTGTACTATGCACAAAGTAGCATTTTACTTTCTTTTAATTAATTAAATTGTACATAGTGTGATTTTGCAGTTAACATGCATATGCAAATTCTAACTGATGCTGGACATTCAGTAAAACACTGGGTGGTTGTGGGCGTTGGTGTGTAATTAACAAGACAATAGATACTACCACTTCACAGCAGAGTGGGATTTAGGGTTTTAAGAGAAATTTGGTTTGTTTGGGCTTATTGCCATAATCAGCAACATCTTGGCTATTTTATGGTATCCACAGATATTGAAAAAAACTGTACATATATGCATGTACATATACATATATATGTTCAGACCATTTGTTTTAAACCAAGAGCATTTAAATACTTTATAATTTTAACTGGTGGAATCTTTTCTAACAACTTCTTCACATTCTTTACTCTACAAAAAGCACTTCTGATGGCTGAAAGTTATGAACATTTTAATAAAACATGTTTTATTATAAGGAGCGCATCACAAAAATGACAGTTTGGTAACTGTTCACCAGCCAGAAAGTGTCGGTGGGTAAGGGCAAGAAAACTGGTTGCTTTCTGGATATTACTGTTAAACGGAAGTAGTAATATTTTACGGTGCTTGGTTGACACATCAGTCAGGGCTGCTGGCCCGTTTAGCTATGTAATATAAAAAAAAAACTAAAGTATAAAGAAGAACATTACTCACAAGCCATATTTAAGTATTGTGAGTAATACAATAAATCAAATACATTTTACAGCTGAAGGAAGAAAACAATTACGTTAATATCTATTCCAAATAAAAGGGACAGGTAATCACTGCACAAGATATAATTAAGCATCAAATGGAGGACAGAAAAACACTTTAGATACAATACTTCAGAGACAATATTACATTATATATGAGGTTACATTTTTCAGAATATACTTAACAATGAAAGTATTCAATTTGTATTAAATACAATAAAAAGGGCTATATAAAATGCGAGTTCTCACCTGTGGAACAAGACTGACGTGGATGTTACAGAAATTTTCCCTCTTCACTTTAAACTGGAACTGTCTGAAAGCCTCAATAAAAGGCATGCTCTCAATGTCCCCAACTGTGCCGCCCAACTGCACAGCACACAAAAATCTTGAACATGTAAAGGATATAAGCAAACTGCAGTAGTCAACCACATCAAACAATACCACGCTGAACCTACCTCAATGACACAAACTTGAGGTTCCACTTCATCATCATCCACAGGGATCCTGGCTTGCTTCATCACCCATTCCTGAATGGCATCAGTTATGTGTGGCACCACTGAAATTGAGAATTCAATTAAATAAATTTGACGCAGTGCTTTTCACAAACAGCTGTTCTGGGTAAACCATAAATGTAAGTTTATTAAATGGAAGCACATAAAGGGTAAGTGATTGATGGCTTGCAGGCTGAATTATTAATCCAATTAATCCAAATGGTTGTGGTTGCTATGACCAATGTCTTTCCAATGGCTCGGATTGATTTCCCCTTTTTTCTGTGTTTCAGAATGGCTTGCTTTTCTCTCATAGACAACTCTCTGGTATTCATTGTGGTTTATCTTCTTTTACAAATATTTTACAATCTGTATAGGTTTAACCAAAGCCAAGAAGGAGAGTAGTCATGCAGACCTTTTTAGGGCTTTAACAAACAACCTTAATTGCAACACCTGGTTAACGAGAAACACCTTTCAGTCACATGTTCCAATAGTTTTGCTCACTTGAAAAATGGGTGGGTTTAAAGAAAGGGTGGTATGTCCTGATTGGCTTATCACATCTGATGAAAACTACCAGGAAATAAAAGCTGAGATTCTGAACACTTGTCTCATACTAACCTTTTTGTCTTAAATCGAAAAGACTTTGGTGCACAACAAAAACAAGAAAATTTGGCTTGCCGTTCCAAGTATTTTGGAGGGGACTGTAATTTACTCTTTGCATTTCTGTGTCCTGTTTCCACAATAGAATGCTGTCTGCAGTGTTAGAGATCTATTGATTATTCTGTTAGTTAGAAAGTAACAAGCTAATGATAGTCTGAAAGCATAGACTGTTTATCAATACATTTGTTGTGTAACTGTATATCACAAATGGCTGGTAACATCTGTTATAACGTACATTATTCTTGTTTATCTTTCACAATAGTCTACACAGCAAAACCCCATAGTACAGATGTCTTGTAACACTGCTAACGTTCAGTGTCCACTGTTTGGATGAACTCAATGTTTCCCACAGCAGTGCGAGCATATATTTTTTTTTTTTGTTCATTTATTCTAACTTCTCATACAAATAAGGTTTCCTTTATCTGCAAATATCCCAGCACTCAGACTATTAATTAAATCTTTCTAAGAGTTAAATTAGTTTGTATATAGCGTAATAAAGCGCAATCTTTGTCTACTTCATATAACAAAAAACTACAGGAGCAAACATCACACTTTAGACAAATCTCAGATGATCTAGGGATGAGATACTGGAAATGTCTATGTTCAAGAATTTAAGGGATTATGCTAAAAATAAACATGAAAAACAATCTTACCCTGTACAGTTTTACCCAGATAATCTCCTCTTCGTTCTTTGTTAATAACTGACTGGTAAATCTTGCCAGTTGTTAGGTTGTTGTCTCTAGTGAGACGGATGTCCAGAAAACGCTCATAGTTACCCAAATCAAGATCCACCTCACCTCCATCATCCAACACAAACACTTCACCTAAACATAATGAAACTGGTTACAAAGGGCCAACAACTCAGCAATCAACAATCTAAGAGCTACTCCATATTAAGAAAGAATCTTTTACAAAGACTAAAAGCTGAAACTAATTTATTAAATGTACTTAAAAATGTTTTAAAATTTGAAACATGTCCATGTGTCCAGTTACCATGCTCATAGGGAGAGAAGGTCCCAGCATCAATGTTGATGTAGGGATCAATTTTAATAGCTGTGACATGAAGGCCGCAGGATTTTAAAATGGTACCGACACTACTGGCAATTATTCCTTTTCCAATCCCTGAGATTACACCGCCTGTGACCAGAATATACTTCATTGTGTTGTTTATATACTGCAAAACAAACACAACAAATGTTAGGATCACAGAATAATCAACAATTAAACCAAATACTTTATAAACCTGTCTCTATAATTTAACAGTGCTCACAAAAGTCTAAATAATGAATAGTCAGGAAAGAGCCTCATTTATTATGCCTATGGGTTCCTTCCCTGTTCTTTAGCACCTACCGTACTTAAAAATATTGACTAAAGTTACAGAAATTGTTACAGAAATATTTTGCCTTGTTACAATGGGATAAATCTGAACATGGCCAAGATAAGAAACTGGTTCAGATAATGAATTGGACATGGTGATTGGTCCTCTAGTCTGTTATCTGTGTTTTGAGTGGGGCTTCTTTATCAAGTACTTATATATCATATTGTTTATGTGCATGCTGTCTGTTCCACCATTCGGGTTACTGTAATGTGCAAACATTTCTTGCTTTATGTAAAGATATGTCATTAACGAGTAAACATTGTCCCTTCTCAGTGCATTACTTGCAAGCTACATTACACTCACACAGATGCAGAATTCAACTGCTATGATTATTTTATTGGAATGTCGTCCTTAACAGCAAGAACAATTGGTTCATGTAACAGATTTGCATATTAAAGTATCCCATATATTATAGCAAAAATTCAGATAGAGTTTACATAGCAGGGTTCAAAAGTATCCATGGTACAGTAACAATTAAGAAAGCCCTGAGATACCATGGGGTGAGAAGTACATTTTGCAAGACTGGTGTAAACAAGGCAGCCTATTGAAGGATTGTAACACTATCAGTAGAAAAATGGTACTGTGTGCTTTTAATGATCAGCTCTACATATGGACAAAAATGGTAACGCTTTTACCCCCAAATTCACAATTTCAGCTTTAAAGTGTGCTGGTAGCATCATGTTATGCAGTGTTCTTTTGGACATGGGGCTGGCACACTTTGGACAACAGGCACTTCAGTTTATTTAAAAACAATAAAGTAACAGCCCATGTCACAACCAGTAAGTTCAAATCTGATAACAGCAGCGCATTTTGACAGCGCAAAGATCTTAAATAGTTCTCCAAGTTCACTTATGACTAACCTTGTAATCACGGTACAATGGTCCAAGCCACATGTCTGCTGGTAGGTATAACATTTATATTTTAGGAAGAATATTAAGATTTGCTTTCTTATTAGACATCAGAGTGCCTAACAAACAAGCCCCAAACAAAGGTCTGATCAATTCAATCACTGTATATTTTTGCATTCTGCAGTCAGTTTGGTTACACTGCATTTTGATTATTTTTTTAAACAAGTTACGTATTAATACACATATCATACAGGTCAAGTTATTAAATGCAAGTACTACAACTTACCAACTCAACTGATTACTATACCTGTGTAAAACCATTTGTACTATACTGCACTTTCATGCATATACCAACTTAATTAACTTAAGAGTAAACACCTTTCAGAAACGCATTTATGCATGTATGGACGACATTCAACTTACCTGTGGGTAAAGAAGATACTGTCCAAATAATTGTACATCTAAAACAACTATTCAATAGGTAAACTGAAGACAAATAACCGTCCTAAAACTGGATAAAAGCGGAAACGCTTAACCCGCGATTTTACACTAGCACATTGAGGCCACACGTGTATCAGACCAACGTGAAAGACCCCTGTAACGGAATTGACATATTGTGTCAAAATAAAAGTTCGACTAAACTCAGAAAAAGTTAAATACGTACATGTGACCATATACATCCATATTATATTTATATAAAGTATATTTATACTATACGTATCTATTTGTATAATTAATAAGTCAGTAATGGACATAAAATCGACGTCGGAAATAATTTTACAAATAATTTAATTTATTAATTCTAATTGTTGACAGAGTTGTTTTCCTGACTTTTGTAGAGTGTCAGGACTAAAATTAGTACAGTGTTCCTAAGTAATCTCGTATTTTTATTGTCACTATTCTGTGGTTTTATTTGGATCAGATTACTTTATAAGAGTAACTGAATTTTTCAGTAATAAATTCAGTAATAAAACTGCATTCTGGAGAGTAATTAAGGGCATACTCACACTATGCTTGGACGTCACTAACACTGTATCTCATTGTCCTTGCTGTCGTTTTGGGCAAGCTGACACACAGACCCCCTTACTTATAGATTTACTATTTTTAATTCCCTGGCCTAATCGGCCTTACGGCTGAATTTTATAAACATTTTTGGGAGATTCTAAAGAAACCTTTTTATTTAATGTTGACAGAGGCTATAAACTATCCATCCTTCCCACCCAGATAGCAAAATAACATTGATTCAACATTGAGTTATCATCAGGCATAATCATTGAAT
>JAUZSU010147989.1:0-14856 GCA_034780255.1 Parotocinclus maculicauda
TAAATATGATTTCTTTGTTTTTTAATTGTAATAAATTTTCAAAACTCTCAAGAAAACTTTTTTCACATGGTCATAATAGGGTATTTTGTGAAAAAAAGTGAAGCGCTGTGAATACTTTCCGAATGCACTGTATATATATATATATATATGTGTCTGCTAAATTCTGTAAATGCAAATGTATGGTGTGTGCGTGTGTGTGTGTGTGTGTGTGTGGTTTATTAATAACTATGAGTGAAGTAATGAATGAATGGACAATATTCAATTCAAATATTATTATTATTATTATTATTATTATTATTATTATTATTATTATTATTTTGTACAGTTAATACACTATATGGCCAAAATTACAGTCACTGTAACACACAATCATCGACAGCAAGTAAACACAAAGACTAAATTGTCTTTTTATGTGTGTAGAAATTGTGCACATTAAAAAAAAAATTGTATGTTGCCCTGGCACTTTTTTAGTAATCTGATTGAGCAATGGGCTTTGAGCCCAAACTGGGGACTAAGAGCAGCTCAATGAGAGTAAGAACCTCTACTCTCTAGCACTTTCAGGTTTTAATGTGCTTTTTGTGTTCTGTGTACTGGAGTGCAGGCAGAGTGGGGTGTGAAAGTGGCTGGAAGGAGTGTGGAACAAACATCCACTGAAATTCTATTCTATTATATTGTGTCTTAGAACATTAATTGTAAAATTTGCATTGAACATATATAATTCAAATGAGTATTTTTCCCACAGCAAAATTTAAATTGGTCTACTTACTTGATTTTCTTCTGTTATTGTATTTTTATCTAGCAAACATCAGAAATTTATGTCCAGCCAAGAACTACTTCCTATCCAGCAGATCCAGTACATATTTAAATGAAAATGATATAATGCTCTCCATATTGTTTACACTTTAGAATACCCATAGTGACATATAGCATACCTATAATGATAAGCCACACTCAGTTCTAACAAGAAATATTTTTATTTTTTATCTCAAAATTCTCTACACAGTCTCCATTGAGGACAGTTTAGGGCTGCAGGAAAGCCATTTCAGAATCAGTACACTCTTCTTCCACAGTCATGCCTTTGTAATGTGTGCAGCATGTGGCTTTACATTGTCTTCTTGCAAACATCCCTGGAAATCATGTCATCATGATGGTAGCATATGTTGCTCTAAGATCTCAAAGGAAGTATAGTGTTTACACAGAAGTGTAAATTACCTTTGCCAGGGGCATCAATACTTTGACAGACTCTGGATTTTTAACTTGTTCCTCTTTACAATGCCTGACACAGCACGGGCTGCCTTGTAAATTCTTGAAGGTTTTTACATATTTACATTCCTGTTAATTAAAATGAGAGTGGACAGGTGACAGCTTTTAAAATATGTAATTTTTTAAAATTATCTGGTTTCAGCAGCAATCCTGTCAGTGAATTGTTTGTTACCCATCAGCACCAATTTGTGGAATTCTTAACACCCTTCCTTCATCTTTTACCCTTCCTAGATCCGACTGAGAATTTACCCGCCGAAAGGTGAAACACTAAAGTTCAAACTAACCTAAAAAACAGGCAAAGACCTTTACTGAAGACAAGACAGGCGCATATTGTGATATTGGATTAATATAGAACTGGTGCTATATAGACAGCTAAGAGAAGGAAACAGAATATGCAGTTTATGTTAATTGTATTGTTAATTGTAATTAAGTGTGATTAAAGCATTAAAATAGCTGGAATAGCTGAAAAAGCAAAAACACAAGCTTTTTTCTGTTACGAACCCCTTTTCTTTTTTTTAATCTTTTAAGCTTCTTTGAATTAATTTATATGATATTCTGCATTGTATGTATTCTTTTTACATGTGCATTTATTTCATTGCATCTATTTGCTTTGTAAAGCCAATTAAAGACAATTGCCCTGCCTTGCCTTATAAGACCTTTAATCTAACAAAACAAATTGCAGCCGTTATTTTATTTTAAACGTTCATACAATACTACTCCCTGTGGTGAAGGAGCCATGTGTTTCCCATAATAAGCTATGGAGACCTTTGGCACTCTCTTTCCACCAGTTTTGTTTATAATGTCAATCACTTAGATTAACATGAATAAAAAAGCTATGTTTATAATTTAAGTAACACATACACCCATATTGCACTAAACCATAAAGAGGCAGCTTGAGCCAACAGAACACAACATTGCTATGGAGTAAACAAAATCAGGGTTAATTGAATTGTTCTGCATTAATTTGTATTGAGTTGGGTTGTGGAGGTCTTTTTGTGGATGTTTGAAAAGAAGGGTTGTGTGGACTGACAGCTATACCTAATTGGGCTCAATCGTTAGGGTTTGTCACCTCCAAGTGATTCTAGCTGACAGAAACAAAGCAGCAGGAGCCTTAGCACTATACAATTAAAACACTGCAGTGTTTCTTTCTCTACTGTGCCTCAGGACCCTCAGTCTGATTAGGATGAAGAGTGCCAAGCTTTGAACTCTACAGATGAAGAACTCTCTGAATGTTGCTAAGCTCTTGAGCAGAAATTGGACTTTTCTTTATGCACACATCAACTACAAAGAATACAAAGAGGCTGATGGATCTGTACCTTCAATTTGGTTTTGCTTATACAATTTTCTGGGCATAATGAATTGAAGAAGGGAGCTTGGAATTGAGAACACCCACTGAGAGCTAAAGCTTCAAGTATTGGGTTTGTATCAGTGGTAAATCTAGGCTTTAAACATACTGTAAACATCCAGATGAAAATACATAAGAGTTTTTTAAATTCACTACAGAGCCTGCTGTTGTATATTCAGTGTGTGCTTTGAAGCTCTGGGTCTAGAGGGGGAATATGCTGTTACTTTGGTCTTTTGTGTTTTTATAGCAGTCTATAGAAAACTTTATTTTGCATTTGTAAACCCTGATAGTTTGTCATATATGTAGATAATTATGGCTAAACGGATAAAATTAGCAAGCAAGAAGAGTTATTTAAAGGTAAATTAAATAAGTATAATTTAGTAATGCTTTGCTGTTCTTGATTCTTATATAAAATGTTTGGATATCTCATCTTTAGACAGGACATCATAAAGTATAATTCTCTTGTATGGAGCATCAGTGTAGCAGTATAACCCACCACTGTGATAATGCAAGTTTGAGTCTACCAATGTGTTATATTCAAGTTGAACATTACTAACAGGCATGGTTGGCAGTGTGCAGGACAGGGCTGCAGGGAGAAAGCCAATAAAAGGAACATTGCTGCCTATCTGCAATTTGCCATGTGAACAAGCCAGAAGGCTACTGGGAAAACATTTTGAGAGACCAAGATAGAATTTTTGGTTTAAATGTGGTTTAAAATGGAGAGTTGTGTCTGAAGAATGGGAAACATTGCAGTCTAGCACAACAACCTTATCCAGTCTGTGAAGCATGGTGGTATTATATTACTTTGGGATTGTTTTTTGCATCTGGGACAGATCAGCATGCCATCACTGATGGAACAATGAAGTCTGAATTTTACCAGAAATTTCTAAAGAAAAATGTCAGGACATCCGTCCATTACCTGAATCTCAAAAGAAGGTAATCATGCATCAAGACAACAAACCTAAGCACACGAGTTTTTCTAACAAAATCTGATTGTGTTTTAAGTCATAAATGTGTAAAATTATAGAATGTTTTTCAAATAAAAAAAAGCACAACTGTAAAAAACTAGTTCCACTGCACATGGAAATTCATGAATTCATTCAGTCATTCATTTTCTCAACTTTCTTATTCTTATCTGCTTGATCCTCAAGGCAGGAACAACCCTAGACAGGACGCAAATCCATCATAGGGTACATACACCCACTCACTGATACACCCAGTCACGTACTAGGGGCGCTTTGGAAACTCCAGTTAACCTAATATGCATGTCTTTGGATCAGTATCTAAAAAGCAAAGAAGGCAAATATGGACAAACCTCGTACTACTACCCATGTTATTGGACTTATTATTGGGGTGTCCACAGACTTTTGGCTGTTTAATGTACTTTTGGCTACCCTACACCCCTCTCATTATCAAGAGAATAACTCATAGCCAGGGTAAGCCTGAAATTGGGGCATATATGTCAAGTCAAGTCAAGTCAGTTTATTTCTATAGCGCATTTTACAATACAGTATTGTCACAAAGCAGCTTTAAAACAAAGAGGTTTGATGCCATACAGAATTATAGTGTCAAAATTTAGTATGAGAGTCATTGTGTCCTTAATGAGCAAGCAGAGGCGACAGTGGCAAGGAAAAACTCCCTGGGATGAATAGGAAGAAACCTTGAGAGGAACCAGGTTCAATATGGAAACCCATCCTCATGTGTCATGTGTATGTGTAATGTAGCAAACATTTTGGACTGTTAACACTACCTTAACACAGTTAGTAGTGTGTCTGCCCTCAGCCTGATAGATTTCCTATGGAAGAAGACTGCAGTGTGAATGTTAGAAATGCACAAGCAGTAACTGGAGCTGCATCAAGCCTGCAGGGAGTATAGATATGGCCCTGTGCCCAGAGACACACACTTTAACACTTAGTATAGAGAGAGCCTTAGAGATGTTTATACACAGTTTGTTTAGTCAAAACCCATCAAATACATATTTATTTTGCAAGTGGTATATTCTAATATTATTTAAATTAGTCTTTAAAATAGGAGTAAACGCTCAAATAAGAATTAAATAAAATTCCAGCTAAAGAACTATGTACCTGTGTGCATGATTTTCCTTAAAAGTCCGTTTTTTTGTTTTGTTTGTATGGTGTTTGTTTCTGTGTCAACCAGCAAAACCCTACATGGTCCACACTGGTCTGTGATACCAGTCTCTAAAACACATTTTTTCTATCTTTCTTTTTTGCCATCAGGCCACAATGACTTGTACTATACATTGTACTATTGTTTCAGTTGCAAGATGTGCTGTATAGAGGCTTTTCTTAAATCACTAATATCAGTTAATGTGTTTAAGTAATGTTAGTATAAATAAACATATGACAAATAGATCATGTTCAGGTTGAAATCAGGAAGAAATTCATTTTTTCCCATTAATAATCTACAGTTTAAAGAAACTTAAAGGTATAGAGAATAAAAATCAAATACCAAATAAAATGTCAGAAAATGAGAACAGGTACAAGGCTCAAAAATGCAGATTAGATTATTCACAAATTCTTTAACAAATACATGAACAATGACTCCTAGAATAGAAAAAAAGATGAATGAGAAACAGGTTTGTGTGCATTGATGCGTGAATACATGTCTGCTAAATTCTGTAAATGCAAATGTATGGTGTGTGTCTGTGTGCGTGTGTGTGTGTGTGTGTGTGTGTGTGTGTGTGTGAAAAAGAGAGAGAGGTGGAAGCTAGAAGCAGAAGTAGTTGAAGCAGTCGTGACTGTAAATCACATGGGCATTACAGTGGAGCAGTAATTGGTGCTGTTGGCTCACAGCTCCAGAGACTCCAAATGGTCTGGCCTGACTGCTATTGGAGTGGAATTTGCATGTTATTTCGATATGGGTACCATCCCAATACTGTTTTTCTTAAAATAAAATGTTACGGCAATGCAGACATAAATCCATTAATATTGTATTTTCCGCTCTGCACATCTTATTTTTGTTTTGCCTGTTTTATGATTGAAATGTGCTACCACGTAATTAATAGAAATAAGGCACACTAAGCAACTTTAAAAATAAGTTTACCAAAACTATTTGTAAATGTGAGAAAGAAGGAACAAGATATAAGTTACAGTTCACTGATGGAATTACAGAATTGCTCCATTTGTGAATGTGAGGAGATGTAAATGTCTAAGTATTAAAAAAGAAGACAGTAATTTAGTTTCCTTGTTATCTAGTTTAATAAATCCTGCAAGGGTGGCTTTTTTCTTCTGCATGATATGGCCTGTGTTTGTTCCCAGTATAGACTAACCGAGAAACAATAGACTGTTTTTTTTATGTTTTGGTGTAACTCAATTCATCCCGGCCATCAATATAGGATGTGACGAAAATGGAAGTGGGAAAAAGCAAAAAGAAATTGAGTAAGTGGCGCCTGGGCCTCCTAAAGCCGGGAGACAGACAGACGGAAGCCGAGTCGAGCCTACCAAATACTGCTTTCTCTGTTGTTCTGCCTCCCTGTAATCAGGTCAGTGTTGACAAACACACTGTCATTCCAGGCTCCATTTAGGCCGCACCCCTGCTCCAAACAGCACACTCCAAATGACATGTTGAGATTTATACACAAAGAAACCACACAGAGCATCTAAAGGCCATCAGATGGAATTAAGCTTCCGCAGACGCATAAGAGATATCCAGGCCGCTGTGTGTTTACGTGAATAACACCAGGCAGAGGAAACACCGATTTCCTGTATGCTAAATATACCAACTTAGCTGAACCCTAGAGCGGGCTTAGCAGTCATATAGTCTTAGGTTCACATATCATACAAGTCCAGAAATACAGGTCTGCACTACCAGTAGCAGCAAGCATTACAATCAATTATAATCCTGGTCATTACATACTGTATATTCAAATAATAAAAATAAACACATTCACCTTGAAATGGTGTCACATTTATAAGCCTGTGGAGCCATTGTGAATCTGCTGAGTGTGCTTTTGGAAAACTCTAAGCACACACATCCTGCAAGGCCAACATACACCACTTCAGGAACAAGTGTGTCCTTAGTCGGCTGGAAGACGTTTGGCTAAGTTATAAATACAATAGAACTGAGTTTAGGAAACAAGCTCTGGAATAAGGTTTCCTTCCTGTCTGACTATCATCCCAGACTGCCCATTAAAACAAAACCAGAGGAGAAAATGCAGAATTACAGTACAAGTACAGAATTACAATGTAAGTTTAAGAGATTAAATAAGAGGATTCATACTCTGTAATACTGTGAGTTCAGATCAGATCAGGTTAAGGGTTTAAAATGTAGAGCCAGAAGTCCTGCAGACAGGCTACAAACAATCAGCCAGTCTATGTTCAACACTCGAAAGTCACATTGCACTCCACCCTGTGTTTGTGTGTAGCAATGTGTAGAATCATCCAAGCAGAATGTTCTTATACCTTATTATGCTTGTTAGTATTAAAGTTCTGACCATAAGAGTATCCACAAAGACTCGTTTGTAGGTCACATACATGTATGCAGACACAAGACATACATGTATGAACCTGTCAGTCATCTGGCCTCAGTTCACTGCAGCACCCCCAACCCTTTCTGCCCATCTGATTAGTTGCTAAGAGTTTATCCAGACAACAATTTTCACCCAGTGCTGCATATGAATTAGAAAGGCCTCAGAAGAGTGAAAGCCCTGCGTTCTTCCACCCTCACATTTCCATATGAAAAAACATTAAACAGCCTTTCTAACATTGATGCAATTCTTATGCTTTCTCTACCTCTAAACTGGAATTTATCTACCGCTGGAGAGCACCTCACAGACATTGAGACCAAAAGTGGGGAAGTTAGTAATGAAGATTTGTTCAGGAATAAGTTACAGTCATATATTACATGTGTGATGAAAAAGGGAAGAGGAATTACACACCCAGTTATCCCCTAGTTATTCCTTACAAATCCACCACAGTCTTCTTTCTGATGGATGACAACAGCCTTTTGTTTGCACATACAGTATACCTATCATTTTAATCTTTTCTAACATAGTAACATTGAATCAAAACCTAGAACTAAATGTAAAACAAAAAAAAATTGTAATCAGTAAGTGAATTGTAAAGGAAGTGTATGAATTAATGTCCTTGTTTGGTTTTCAGTTATAATATTTCTAAAAAAGTGAGTAAACCCCTCACATTTCTGCGACTATTATAATATATCTTTTCATGGGACAACACTGAAAATATGACACTTTGATACAGTAAAATAGTCTGTCTACAGCTTGATAGCAGTGTAAATTTGTTGTGCCCACAAAATAACTCACCACACAGCCATTAATGTCTAAACCGCTACCAACAAAAGTGAGTACATCTTCATGTGTAAATGGTCAAATTGTGCTCAAAGTGTCAATATTTGTGTGGCCATTGTTATTTTCCAACACTGTCTTAAGTCACTTGGGCATGGAGTTCACTAGATCTTCAAATGCTGCCACTGGAATCCTCTTCCACTCCTCCATAATGGAGCTGGTGGATTTTAGAGACATTTTGCTCCTACACCTTCTGTTTGAGAATGCCCAACAGATACTCAATAAGGTTTAGGTCTGAGGGAATGCTTGATCTTCACAATCAGTTTCTTTAGCAAGGCAGTGGTCGCCTTGGAGGTGTGTTTGGGGTCGTTATCATGTTGGAATACTGCCCTGCGACTCTGTTTCAGAAGGGAGGGGATCATATTCTCACAGGACACGGTTCTGATAATCCAGACCAGTTTGATATAATGTGCAGTGTATAGCTTGAGCACTAACAGGCTGACCCCACCCTTTAGCCTCTGTAGCAATGCTGGCAGCACTCATATGTCTATATTCAAATGCCAATCTCTGGATATGACGCTGATCATGTGCACTCAACTTCTTTGGTTGACCATAGCGAGGCCTGTTCTGAGTGGAAACTGTTCTGTTAAACCACTGTCTGGTCTTGGCCACTGTGCTGCAATTCACTTGAAGGTGTTGGCAATTTTCTTAAAGCCTAGACCATCTTCATATAGAGCAATAATTCTTTTTTTTAGATGCTCAGAAAGTTCTTTGCCATCAGGTGCCATATCAAACCTCCAGTGACCAGTAGGAGGGAAGTGTTTGGGCAATAACACCAAATTTAATACACAGATTTTGAGGGCACATTTACACTGTTATGCAAGCTGTAGACTGACTACTTTACTTTGTATCAAAATGTCATATCTTCAGTGTTGTTCTATGAAAGATGTAATAAAATATTTAAAAAATGTGAGGGGTTTACTCACTTTTGTAAGATAAGATAAGGTAAGATAAGATAAAACTTTATTGATCCCTTTGGCAATTTTCCCTTGTGGAAATTAAACAAGGACAATAGTTCAGAGCATGTGTAAGAAAAACATCCTCACAATATTAGAGATTGAGGGGAATGGAAACTTGTATTGTAGTCAGATGCAACAGTATTCCAGGTCTTTTTTTGGGGAAAAATGACACTATGTGCTCCAGGCCAAGGATGGAAAGGACCATCCAAACATATCAGCAACCAAAATTCCAAAAGTCAGGGTCTATCAGGGAATGGAGTTGTGTCAGTGTCCTCTACAAAGGTTGTTTACACTTCTGTGATGGCAACATTAATTTTACAAAGTGCAATGAGATTTTAGAGCAACATATTCTGTCGTCAAGATGTTACATTTTCCAGGGACATCCACACATTTTTTAAAAAGACAATGCACAACCACATGCTGCACACATTACAAAGGCATGGCTGCGGATCCATACCTGCCCTCTGTAGAGAATTTTGAAGGAAAAGAAATGCAACAATAATGACTATATTGTTGCACATGTTGACACTCTTGCAAAAAAACATTTTTAACTGTGGTAAGTGCTAAAATTACAAAATGCTTTACTGTCACAACTTTTTTTGGAAGGTGTTGCAGACCTGAAATGCAGGAATACGCTTTTTGATCTCAGGTTCTGCAATGAAATAAAAGTCAAAGGTAAGAAATACTCAGTGTCTTTATATGTATATTTATATACAGTCCCAACCTTTTCTAATCGTATTGGTTTCATTGAACGTCAAATAAGGGCGAGATTTTATTTTTTGAAAAATCTGCAGAATAAATAGTAAATAGTTTTTACAGTGCATTTTGTTCATGTTACTTGTGGGGTGCTTGTGAGGGGAACTGTATATGATCATATAAAGGGACTGAAAGTTAAGTGATCTGGCACTTATGTTGAACTTATGTTGAGCCTACTGGCTTCAAACTAAGGCTTTTACTAGTTAATTATTCCGTAATGTAAATGAGACAAACACACTTCAGCAGGGTTGGTGAAGTTTATTTTAAGGTGCAACCCAGATTGGATTTCATTTTATGTTGTTGTTTGTGATCACATATTTCAAAGAAATAAAGCACTGGACTTTGGGAACTGATAAGTACAGGCTTAAAAGGTTTATTTCTTGCTTTCAGACAAGCAGCATGTAGGTGCTGAATTCAGCCTGACTCTGCTAGCTGAAAAGCACCTTATTTGGGGAAGAACATTGTGGAACCGTGTAAACTGGGTCACCTGAATTATCCAGGCTGTGCTGGAAATTTTTATTAATGTGAACTGACTTGATTATTTACCTGCCAAAAATAGAACTATAACTGAATACTGCTAAATAATGTATAATATCTAAGTGTATTCGTTTATTATACTAAACTATCGATGTCAGACTATCGGTGTCATCTCCAAGTCTCAATGTATTACAATATAAATATAAAGAATTATATCTAGCCAATTTTGTGAATCACTTTAATAAGTTACAAAAGTGTGTTGTCACAATCGTCATGTATTTACATTTACCTGTTTTATACACTGAATACAATAAAAAAAAACAAGGAACTGATCTTGGTGTCTTACAAAACACACCTCAAAACACAGGCACATTAAACTGTGCACCTCTTTTGGTAAACTCTTGTTTGAAGGAGATTTTGTTAAATACATTTATATATTTATACAAAAATCTTTGGAAATGTGTTAGTGTAATCATAACATTCCCGACTGCTCGTTTCTAACATGTTTTAAGGTAAGCTTGGAATACACTGTGCACAAAATGGAAAAACTCAGTGATACACAACCCATGTAGTGTGCATTTAAAAAAAAGCCTGTATAAAAAAGGGGGCAGCACGGTGGCTTGGTGGGTATCACCGTTGCCTCACAGCAAGAAGGTCCTGGGTTCAATCCCAGGGTGGAGATGCCTGGGTCCTTTCTGTGCCCCATGTCTGCATGAGTTTACTCTGGGTACTCTGGTTTCCTCCCACAATCCAAAGACATGCGTGTTAGGGTAATTAATCTAAAAGTGGCCCTTAGTAGTGTGAATGTGTGTACAAAAATGAAACCCCAAGCTATGTAGATTGACTCAAATATTAGACCTTTGCTGAGTGTAATTGAGTGGTTTCCCATGTAGGGATTGCTTAGAGTGTTAGAGCCAGTACTTCCTACCCCATTTAGCCCATTATAAAGAGGTTCAAGAGGTTCAATTACTTATGGTATAACAGTCAATTATACATCTTAATACAAACAATACTACACAAAGGGTCTAATGGCTGTTGAATATATACTGTAAATTGTATATATAAGGAGCAGGGAGCTGGCCCTAACCTTTAATACTGAAATAATCGTTCCTAGCAGTTAAAGAGTAGAAAGCTACATCCTAAATTGCTCCAAGATTGTATTGTGTAATACACAGGGGTAGAAAGCTGAATGCTTGCTACTGGACATGACATACATTGCAAAAAAATGGTGTAGATATTTTAGAATCCCAAACACCTCTCTAGCAAATACACTTGTGTGGTAGCACACACTTAATGTATGTATAAAAACGAATACAATTATTATTTTTGAATTGCTGGACATACAGTGGATTGTATTATTTCCAAGCATATGGCATTAATTTGAAACCCTTCTTTTCATGAATCCTGAATATAACATACTGTAATGGAATGAGCTGAAAATGTTCATAGTGTTTAGCTTATGAGGAAAACAAAATACCACAGCCTTGACAATTCTGATTAAATTGTTTTTGGTGTAAAAGATACAAAATAGAATGTGCATATATTAAAAGTTAAGTATGACGAAAATTACAAAATAAGGAATTGCACAGTAGGATCAGAGTCCCCCAAATGTTTTGTATCAGATGTAGAATTAGAAACATAGGAATTTCCGCACATTTCATGTATGTCTCTCTGTTAAGCCATTTTTGTTCTTATGTTAATCAAGACAATGCAATGTAAAAAAGCTAAGTGCATACTGTGTTAATACTGGCACATGAGCTTGTTCTATCTTTACAAGCTGCCGTCTCCAAACAAAAGGAGTAATATATTAAGATATATAAAGATAGTATATATAAAAAAACACTTCCTTGGTCTTGACAGTTCATAAGTTCTCCATATATATTTACACATTCAGACATATAATATACAGTTCTGATGTCTGATCATACAAAGTGAGCTTCTCTGTTCTCGAAGTCAGGCATTCGACGAGCTCGGAGTCTGGGGTAAACCGGCTTGGTCTGGTTTTGACCGAGCTGAGGATCATGCAGAGGATCTTCATCCACCGAGACCTCCAGGCCAAACTCTTCCTCATCTACGACTTCCTCGTCTTCATCCACCACCTCCTCCTCCTCATCTTCATCCTCAACACTGTTAGCATTAATGACATTCTGCTTTGTCATAGTTGTTTCATCTGCTTGAGTTTTATCCCCTAATGATTTGTTTGATAGTGTTGTGTCTCGGTTGACTGGTGGCTTGTAAAATGTCCCAGGTGGAGGCTTCAGCGTCCGAGGCGGTCTGAAGGCATTTAAGACACGGTTGCTGTTGACCATCTCACCATCTCCATGCAGTGCATCTGTACATGGGTTGGTAGTGCATTGAGACACAGAACCAGGTAGTCCAGAAGTGTATGTGACCGTGGTGCAACTTTCTTCTGTTTCAGAGTGAATGTTAGCCATGATCATCGCTGTCCGAGGAGTAATGCCGTAATGTTTGTACTGTTTATCCCAAGTCCTGCGTAGTGTTTGTGTATCAATATAGGTGTTCTTGTAATGGTTACTGTTCCTGCCTTTAGGTTTTTCCTCTTCAGAAACCTCTTCAATAGCAGGGTCAACACCTTTAGCCAGGTCAGTAGAGGAGTTCCGGGCATTTAGAAGCCGCTCTGGAGGCATGCTGACTGGCCGCGAGCTGAGTTTGGGACGTGGCCGAAGCTGCACCCGGCTAACATGCGTCTGTCTACTCAAATTGGGCGAATTGCGCACTTCTGGGGCACTCGAGGACAGGGCACCGTTCATGTTTTCTGTTTCAACTAAAATAAAGTGAGCACTAGTTAGAACATTTTTACTACCTAACGAGTTTGCCATATCATTCTATTTTTTCTAAATATCCATATGATCAATATTTCAAATTACACAGATTGGATATACAGTGAATATTGAAGGATATTACGGGCAATATTTCACAACCTAAATGCACACATACAGTAAAAGAGGAAGCTAAATCGCAAATCGATCAAAAAAGTGTTTGCCCTCTTCCTCATTTCCTGATTTTTTTCTCCCTTAATAATAAACACCTTAATTTACAAATTGCATTTTGTGTTTACTTGTGTTGTCTTTGACTTTTATTTTAATTAGTTTGATGTTCCGAAACACTTCAGTGTGACAAACATGCAGAAAAACAGGAAATGAGGAAGGGGGCAAACACTTTTTCACACCACTGTAGCTTTAAAATGTTCAGGCACCACATTTATTAGAACAATATTCTTATAATACAAAATACCAATTTTATTACGTATTTTAAAATGATACAGTTTGTTATCTTGTGTGCCACGAAAATATATGTGAAAGAATCTGCACAGGAATGAGCATATGAAACTGTATATGGAAATTCGTTTTTGCCATTACTGTTCCCAATTAGCTAATAGTGTGCTATGTATTCTCTAATAGTGCTGCAACTATGGGAGTATCACAGCATTAATCAGCAAAAAGATTAACTGCACTTAAAAAATGTTGGCTTTAAACTATTATTAATGTGTTAATTGTTACTGCTTTTATTAACATATTTAGTTGTAAGTAACGTATAATCTGTGCATATACAGTCTGAGACCACTATTGAAAATTTCTATTTTACCTGTCCATTTATAATACAATTTTTGACATAACATATCATAAATTTCAGAATTTATTAGTATTTGATATTAAACCTGTCCTAAACACCACTAAGCATGTTTAAGCATGCTTGAAGACAAGAGAAAGACATTCAGCAACATAAGATGCTGTTTGGAATATTGGAAATTATGTTAGGTAACATGGATCATCAGATTTTGATTAAGTAGCCATTATTCAAAAGTCCATGCCAAAAGGACAGCTAAAGTAAAATAAGGTAACTAACAACATGTAGAAGCTATTGCTTTATATAACTGATAGGCCACCATATACCCAGTATTATGTGTATTAGACAGAATATAGACTGGATCAATTTGTCTTCAGCAGATAAACTTAATGAACAATATATTCTGTAGAACTATAAGTAATATTTATTACTATAATACACTGCATTTATTGTTAATACTAACCGGCAGCAAAGTCTTTCTCCTCAGTGGATCCTTTTACCTCCTTGACTTCCTCCAGCAGATGTATAGATGGGATTACAGAAGAGTGCCTCTTATATGTCTTAACATTTTGGTGTTGCTGGAATAACACAATAGGTCAGTCAGTCTCCAATTAAGGTGGTAATTGACCTGAGACTCTTCATTGTATAACACTTTATCATTATCTACTTTAAATCTATATTTCATGCACTGATCATCTAAGTTCATGTGTTGTCTACATTTCATAGTACTGAAGCCATACTACAAATAACTGTGATATTATTATATTTATAATGATAGAAATGAAAAGCCCCCAACCTCCTTGATATCCACTAGTGATCTGGAGTGGCGACTCAGGCGCTGCTCCTTCTCTTGAGGGGTGAAGCGGGATTTGACAGGTAGTGGCGAGCTCTCATCTACAGGGCTGAGCGGAGCATCAAAAATCAACTCATAATGCCTGATGAGCAGCTCCACAGTTAGTGCCTGGTATGGGTAATCCACCAGTGAGGAGCGTGACACTTCACCGTCGTTCTGCCGTGGCTTTATTAGCGTCGGGCCAAAGATGATACCCAAGTTGCTTGCTGTCATCTTGTTTTCATCAGCCATTTCTGTCACTCTGAGTAAATCAATACAAAATTTATTAATTATATGTATATAATAATTA